>SJYO01034137.1:48261189-48346762 GCA_006410555.1 Capra ibex | reverse complement strand
CCCCACTTGTGACACCAGGGAGAAATAAATGTGAGACTCATTTCCTCGAACGGTATCGATCACTTTGATCTGATGTAAAAAGACAAAAGAATACAAGTCACCGTACAGAGAATATATTTAATCTGAACAAACATACTTCCCTTTTATTCGGAAAAGAGGACGTCCTCCACCAGATTAAGAAAAACGGTCACTGACTAACTCTGTACCGGTATTCTTGACATGTTTTTTCTAGAAGTGCTGGGTCTATTAGTACTACTACACTAGTGATTATATCTCGGTCTGTAGAACCTTACACCCACCCGGAATCTTTCGTAGTGATGCTTGTTTCGATCACCTGTACTACCTTAAGGTCAACTCGACAAAGTTTAGGACTTTCTACTACGACACTTTCACGACGTGAGTTATACGGTCGTTAAAACCTTTTGAGTCGTCACCGGTGTCCTGACGTTTTCCAGTCAAAAATAAGGTTAGGGTTTCTTTCTGTTACGGTTTCTTACGAGTTTGATGACGTGTTAACGTGAGTAGAGTGTACGATCATTTCATTACGAGTTTTAAGAGGTTCGGTCCGAAGTCGTTATGCACTTGGTACTTGAAGGACTACAAGTTCGACCAAAATCTTTTCCGTCTCCTTGGTCTCTAGTTTAACGGTTGTAGGCGACCTAGTACCTTTTTCGTTCTCTCAAGGTCTTTTTGTAGATAAAGACGAAATAACTGATACGGTTTCGGAAACTGACACACCTAGTGTTAATTGACACCTTTTAAGACTTTCTCTACCCTTACGGTCTGGTGGACTGGACGGAGAACTCTTTGGACATACGACCANTGACCAAGGTTTATCCTTTTCCTCATGCAGTCCCGACATATAACAGTGGGACGAATAAATTGAATATACGTCTCGTGTAGTACTCTTTGCGACCTGACCTTCTTTGTGTCGACCTTAGTTCTAACGGTCCTCTTTATAGTTATTGGAGTCTATACGTCTACTGTGGTGGGAATACCGTCTTTCACTTCTCCTCGATTTTTCGGAGAACTACTTTCTCTTTCTCCTCTCGCTTTTTCAACTGAATTTCGAGTTGTAAGTCTTTTGATTCTAATACCGTAGACCAGGGTAGTGAAGTACCCTTTATCTACCCCTTTGTCATCTTTGTCACAGTCTGAAATAAAAACCCCCGAGGTTCTAGTGACGTCTACCACTAACGTCGGTACTTTAATTTTCTGCGAATGAGGAACCTTCTTTTCAACACTAGTTGGATCTGTCATATAAGTCCTCGTCTCTGTAACGAAACGGCTGATTCCAGGTAGATCAGTTCCGATACCAAAAAGATCATCGGTACATACCTACACTCTCAACCTGACACTTCTTCCGACTCGCGGCTTCTTAACTACGAAAACTTGACACCACAACCTCTTCTGAGAACTCTCAGGGAACCTGACGTTCCTCTAAGTTGGTCAGGTAAGACTTCCTCTAGTCGGGACCCTAAGGAAACCTTCCTTACTACGATTCGACTTCGAGGTCATGAAACCGGTGCAGTACGCTTCTCAACTGAGTAACCTTTTCTGGGACTACGACCCTCCCTAACCCCCGTCCTCCTCTTCCCCTGCTGTCTCCTACTCTACCGACCTACCGTAGTGCCTGAGATACCTGCACTCAGACTGACTTGAGGCCCTCTACCACTACCTGTCCCTCCGGACCGCACGACGCTAAGTACCCCAGCGTTTCTCAGCCTGTGTTGACTCACTGACTTGACTTGACTTGACTATTCTAAATTAAGACTGGTTACCCTGGGTCCCTTCGACTCCCCCAAGACCTTTTGTAAAAGAGTTATTACACTTCGAGCCCCTTCCTTCGTAGTAATAAGAAGAGGTCTACAGTAACTTCACCGTACACTACCGACTATAACGACGTCGGTAAAACACTATTACTACCCCCTATCGTTTCATCTTTCTACCTTTGTTTCACCCGGGGATTTCTGGGGAACATGTCGACCTAAATGTCTGAACCCGGACCTAGGTGGAGGTCTGAAGAACAACTTACTCCTTTATAGAGGGGGAAGGAAAATGACAAAGTCGATTAAAGTCTACCCAAAAGACAAGTGCAAGTCAATTGCGGAACACCTTCGAACAGGGACTCATGAACCCCCATGGAGGGACGTCCTTCTAACATGTGAGAGATGGAAAGTTCGGGTCCGTACCGACATACGGAACGAAACTGGTTACATTATACTCGTCGTACTACACCCATAAAGACCCGTAAAGAACTTCGGACACACACCGAACGGAACGAAGGAGTGGGGACGGGGGTATTAGTCCCTTCATGCGACTCTACCTCGGAGACGGTCGGACCAAGGAGTTACTTATGTTATTCGTTTGGAAGACACTGTTCAACACCGTGCTTCTTCTTTATTTGGAATAGTCTGAAGGGACCGACACGGCACCGATTCTAAGACCCGAGGGTTACGTCACCTGGGTCCAAGTTGAGGACCAGCTCTTGATCTAGGGTGAACGACATTGATTCTCAAACGTACAACGTTGATTTTTAGGACGTCCGTCGTTGATTTCTAGTTTCTGAGGTACACGACGTTGGTTCTGGGTTACGTCGGTTTATTTACTTTTACTTCTCACATATATATATATGTATTTGGAACAGTGACTCGACGACTTTACATTACAATGACAACAATGGTGTCTATTTGGGTCGGATGAATTTGACCATTTGTAGGATTTATGATGTCACTGATTTTTGTTACTCCAATTTCGTTCTCGAACTCTATGTCTGGAAATTGGGGTCCATTTAGTTGTCATTGGTCTTTCTTGCCCGAGGGGAGAAGGACGAGGCGTGTGAAGGACCAATCACTCTACTCGGAGTCTTACCATTCATTAAATTAGATTTATGGTGAAATTTTTACAGAAGTGAAGTTACGTAATAAGTCTCATTTAATTAGTGTTACATAACTCACAGAGAAATCGTAGGGACTGTGAACGGAGTAGTGAAACGGGTAGTTGAAAAAAATATCACTGGAGTGATACGTGAGGAGATTGTTGGAGGGGATGGTACTGTAGACGGGTCCCCGAAGACCTTTATCCAGTTACTATATCGACCTCAATACGTCGTGTTTATTCTGTACTTCCACTACACAGTCACCCTCTCTCCTTTTACGACTGGCACTATAATCGTCAAGTATAGTCACATCGTGAACGAAGTGCAGTCTACGGTAAGTTTCGTGAAATATGTATCATTGGGTGTATTACGAGTGGAATACTTCGTCCATAATAGTAATAGAGAGGAGATATCTCCTCCTTTTGTCTCCGTGTCTCCCCAATTTATAACATAAGTTCCAGTACATTTGATTTTACATTACTATGAACTCAAGATAACATCCGTTAGACCGAGGTCTCATGACAAGATTTTTATTACGAAATGGTTCTCACCCACCCCTCCTCATGAGAAAATCCCCGTCGTCAAGAACCTCTTCGTGTTTCAATTCTCTGGTCAACTCAAAGCGGACTGAAGAGACTGGTCCCTAACTAGGGTGGGTACGGGAGTAGTCACTTTGTACCTCAGGATTGGTGACCTGACGGTCTCTTAAGGTCCCACAACAAAAAGTTAAACGTTTTTGTGTAGATGTAGGACCAAAGGAGTCGATGTACTAGCACGACGACCATCGAGACAGGATACGTTCCACTGACTCCGTACGTCTCTAGGACCATAACTCGAACGGACGTTTTGGTGGTCGACTCACACCAACCCCGACGACAGTGTAAGATTCCTGTCTAGGGGTCTCCCACGTCTTCAGAACCCATACACCTCTCAATACATTTCCACACTTTACTGTAGACCCCTAAAGAGATCCTCAGGCAACGTCCCATACTTAACATTCCACTGTCCTGGTCCCCTTCCGACAGACCTCTCAGTGAAGACTCCGGACGTCCGTGTTATCGGCGACTCCGCGTGGGTCACGGGACCCTGCCTACTGCCCTATTCGGTGACCCTAGTTGACACTAAACTCTCTCAACTCCCCCGTAAAAGGACTCGTGACTTTCCCCATGTGTTTACACGTCTCCCGATCCCTCCCCTCTTGTTCCACGACCCCAGATTTTGACAAAGTCTTTTTGAACCCTTTACATCGAGTCCTCTCTATTGAATCAAACCCCTCGACGTCACTTAACAGTCTTTCGGGGAATCCGACATAGAGATTTAATATGAAGGTTACACTTGTGAAGAATGGTAGGGGTGACACCAGTGGCGATCGTGGATGTTTCCCGGTGGATCCCCACAGAGACGTTCTGAGGACCGTCAGATGGACTGGAGGGACGGAGGTAAGACCAGGGAAGGTACACGGAGAGTCTTTTGTTTCAATAGAAAAATTTTTTACCTCAGGTAAGGACACCAAAGAAAGGTAAGAATCTTATTTGAGGTTTAGAACTGAGGTATTAGTTAGACGGATTGTGGACCTTGAGTAGAGAGTGGTGGTCGGGGTACGAGTCAGGTGGCGGGGGGGTGGGACCCCGGTGTCAAAACTGTATGTTTGTGTGGTCCGAGGAAGGGCGTAATCGACGAGAGAAGTGGACGTTACGAAGGGGGAGACAAGAGACGTATCGACCGAGGAAACCAAGAACTAGGTATGTAGTAGAAGAGACTACAGGACTGGTGTGACAGGGGACCGGGAGTGTGAGAGAGTGAATGGGAGGTAGGGTAACCGTCCCAGGGAGAATGAGTATCGTGAGTAGTGATAGACTTTGCCAGAACAAACAAGTAAACGAACAAATATCCCGACGACCCCGACAATCGTCAGAGGGGATAATCAAACTTACCCGAAACAGACGGAGCTAGCACCGGCATAGGGGTCGTTGATCTAGTCAAGGGTCACGTGACTCCGAGGTATTTAATTCTTTATTCATTAAATGTGAATTAAAGGTGATCATTATGTAATGTTTGTTAAATGAATATACAGGGTCACCCCTTTTCTTCTTTTTAATTAAAATAAATATAAATTAACTTATAACTACGTAAGAAGTCTACTACCGTTACCCTGTCGGTATAAACTTGTGTTAAAACACCCCTATTAGATGATGATCTTTTAAACTTTAATGTATACCGAACCTTATTTAATCAAAATGTATTTTCTAATTTTTGGGTCCTCGGTGCTGAATATCCAAGGATAAAAATTTATAATACTTTTATATTTTGAATTTATAATATTTTTACATTTTATATTCGGTGTTACAAAGATATTACTTCCGAAATTTCAAACATTCTCATTTCTTATGTTACAGTTTTAGATGGAGTGGTATAAAAGAAATGACTAAAAAAACTTATTACGTTACCTTTACTTACAAATAAACTCCAGACAATTTTATAATTGTAATATGAAATATTAGTGTCAACTGATAAACAGAATAAAGACCTAAGACATGTTGTTCTAACAATTACCTCTCGGGAGACCCTATATTAGTAAAAGTTAGGTGTATACTGATTTAAACCAGTATAGACGACTAACACGTTTCTCGAGAAAGACTCTTCATTTATAATTACGACTGACCAAAACTTTTTTCTTGGGAAACCTCGTGGAGAAGAAAAAAGGTAAAAATCTGTGGAGACAATCGAAGAAATTGTGAACCTACCTTCACAAAAATTTCCTCGAACACTTCTAAGCCTCTTCTGAAATAAAAATTATAGGGTCTAACGTAGGGGACGTAGCTCACTCAAAACAACGCACACGAGGTAGACAGAACCTCTATACCTTCTAAGTCGTCCTCCTTTTACCTTCCCGTTTTAACGAAGGGATCGAAATGTCTTACAGACTTTTACTGAAGTGTACATTTTCGATCTCATACCTAAGGAGGTGAAGTTTGAAGGGCTGTGATGGGTTCACGGACCGTGAGACGGAAGAATTCACCCCTTTCCTCTTTAACAAATCAATAAGGGACCAATCTTTCAAACGTTCAAACTTATGGAAAACGTGTTAGAGATAAAACGTGTTGAAGTCATTTTAAAGAATAGTAAAATCCACTGGAATTACTTTGTGTCCCTAACGAAGAGAATAATACTTATAAGGGATTTGTTCTTATATTAGATAATTGAACGACCGATGTCAACTAGATCCTAAAGACTATAGAAAGAAAGTACAAAGTCCGAATCATAGCCTATTTTTGGAACTTTTTGTGTCGTAAAGAATCGGAGAGGGGTCGACGTGGACTGTCACTTTCTTCGACCTTAGAGTGAGAAGTGACCTGTAATGTAGTTTAAAGTTCAAAGATAATAGAAATAGTTTTCGGTAATCTCTCATGAATCATTTCTAAAACAAAGAGACTTTTAACCGGATAATATAAACATTGACCTCGTGAAGTACCTAACCCACAGATCCTCTAGATTCACGAAAAAAAGGTAGGTTGATAACAAATCGTACTATAAACGTACAAATGACTCTCAGAACATCCGAATCTTACACCTGAAGACCTCTGATTCCTAGAAAATGCTACACACATCGTAGTTTATTTTATATCTAAGAAGTCATATAAGAGTTTTCCCTGAAATTGGACTTCGATATTTCCCTAGGAGGAAACCACACATAAATAGACGTTTATTGAAAAACTTGTCTTAGTTTAGAAGTCGTTTGTTTTAAGTGTTTGAGTAATACTTGGATGAATTAACTTTACTACGATCTTAATCGAACAATTAAACCCCTCCTGACAATAAAGTCTTAATAACACTCATTTCATAAAAACTCGTTTTCCGTTGACAACCTCTTCCACTATGAATTTGTAGTACACTATAAATTTCGACCGAAACGTCAGAGGTTTAGTAACGGGTTCTACTATTTGCATAGGTAGTCACGGATTGGGTGTATTATAGTTCAAAAGAGTACAGGACACTGAGTAGACCCTCGAGATGAGTGAACGATAGTTATAGAGGATAGGACAATGTTCTGGAACAGTAGTGAATCTTGACGAAGTGGAGACTTTAGGACTTGAACCTTTAAGGTGACACTGGAGTCGGGATGTGTAAAGGAGGGGGAAGTGGAAGTAGGGTGGGTAGAAGTCAGGATGGTTTCGTGACCAGAAGTCAGAAGGACATATCATCGGGGGTCAGAAGTACCTAAATTCTGTGAAGAGTAATCTGTGTTGGGGGGATAAGGAAACTGTACGACCGTGTCGGTCAGTTGTTTAGGAGTCAGAACGTGGGTGGGGAGGTAGACAAAAGAAACCGGGAACTCGTAATGTCCTCTTCTAGTGTATTGTGTATTAATCCATCAGTCCACGATCGTACTTAAAATAAAGTTTAGAGTTGACCCATGAGTTGTGGTGGACCTCAGGAAACTAGTAAGGATCTACCAAGGGTCATATTAGATGGTCTAGACTCTGTTCGTCCTGACCTATTGTACTTAATGTTTGTGAATTTTATTATGATTGAAGAATAAGTTTTATATATTTCAAATGAAAGAGGAGGACCTAAAATACGCTCGGTTTAAAGGGGGCAAAAACACAAAGGAGAATAAAAGTAAAAGAAAGGGTCAAAATGTTTATCTAGTGAAGAACCTCACTAATTTCTCAAATCCCCTTATAATTTCTAATTCTACTAGTGTCCTATAAATGATATCTGGATGATCCAAGGGTAGAGATAAAATCCGTGACCCCTATGTCGTCACTCGTTTTATTGAGACAGAAGTATATCAGATATAAAATCGTCGTTCCCTGTCTTTTATCCTTTAGTCATTTCAATATGACACAGTCTTTCACCGTCCACGCTGATGTCTCAGGACGACCCTCCGTGTGACACCTCTCCGACGAGACACGTCTGACGGACCCAAGTTTAGGGTCCCGACCATGAATGATGTATACACTGGGACCCGTTCAATGGATTGGAGAGGTACTGAGTCAAAGGGACGGACATTTTACTTCTTAAAGTATTACGTTTGTAGTACCTCAAAAATACTCCTAACTTCCCTGAATTATGTGTGTATTGTAAAGGGGACCGTTCATGATGTATTGACAGTTACTAAAATAACTCCAAAACAAAAAAGGAAAAAAACCGGTGTACCGTACACCCTAGAATCAAGGAACTCGTCCTTAAGTTGGGTGTGGGGGACGTAATTCGTACTCCAGAATTAGTGACTTGATGGTCCATACGGGATTACTAGAATAAAATTTAAATTTACTACACTGACTGTCCCTCAATGATAGGTTTTATATGTTTGTCGTGTATGTTGAATTGTAACTTTTTGTCTGTTGGGTTAGTTTTTTGCCCGTCTTTTGGATTTGTCTGTAAAGGGACTTCTGTATGTCCCTATACTTTTCTACGAATTGTCACAATTTATAATCTCTTTACGTTTAGTTTTGGTATTACTCCATAGTGAAGTGTGGTAAGTCTTGCCGATAGTAGTTTCAGATGTTTATTGTTTACGACCTCTCTCACACCTCTTTTACCTTGGAAGGAAGTGATTCCACCCTTTCTTTTAACCACGTCGATGATACCTTTTGTCATACCTCCAAGAATTTTTCATTAATTTTGATATTGATGGTATACTAGGTCGTTAGGGTGAGGACCCATATATAGGTCTTTTCTACTGTCAACATGGGGATACAAGTGTCATGGCGATAAATGTTATCGGTTCTGTATCTTTGTGGTTCACGAGTAGTTCTGTTAACCAAATTCTTATATACCTTATAATAAGTCGGTATCTTCTTACTTTAAAATGTAAACGTCGTTGTACCTGTCTGGATCTCTTACCATTTGAATCACTTTATTTGTCACTTTATTTT
Source organism: Capra ibex (assembly GCA_006410555.1). NCBI lineage: Eukaryota > Metazoa > Chordata > Mammalia > Artiodactyla > Bovidae > Capra > Capra ibex. The sequence continues at coordinate 48,338,002 of SJYO01034137.1, read as the reverse complement.
GCACTACGTTTTTCCACTTTATTGTCTTTTGTACTTCTACTTCGCGAAGAGGGTATCCTCAATTGTCTGGGAAACTTAGGGTGGGTCAACCCGCGAAGGCGAAATTTTACTGCAGACCGTGATGACAGGAGAAAAGGGCAGGAGGACGGTGACTGGATGAACGCAGGTGTTCCCTAGGGGTGGGTGTGGAATTGATTGAGGAGGGCAAGACTCGGACGAGAAGGAGGTCGCACGGGCGGATGAGTTCTCGTCGGTCGGGGGTGAGTCAGTGGATTCGACCCACGGGGTGCAGTGTGGACGGGGAAGGTGGGAGGCAGCACCTGGACCGGGTTAAGCCCTCATCTCGAGTCGAACCGGCGGGAGAGGCGGGTAGAGGTGGAAGACGAAAGAGGGAGTCTACTGATGTTGGCGGTGGAGTGGCGATTGGATCTGACCGGAGTGGGGGGGAAGAAGGTCCCCGTGGCTGTCTAGGTGGATCTTGGATCCAGACCAGGAGGCGTAACACTTTGAAGACGGGCAGAACGATCGTTCGAGGACGTTGGGACACAAGGCCACGGAGATGTGAACAAAGAAAACCGACGGGGCGACCCGTCGTACGCCCCAGATTAAAGGGCCACCAGGTCGGGAGTGGGGAACGTAACCTTCACGTCAGAATTGGTGACCTGACGGTCCCTTCAGGGCGGGGGAGTTAAGAACTCAATGGTTCCATTGGCTCCAAATCTCTCCCCGGAGATCGTGGAGTCGAGTTTAGGAACAAGAGGGACGCGGTGTGAAGTTCCAGAAACTTTTTAGGGAGACGGGAGACACAGAGTCTCTGGGTGCGAAATTTTACCTCGGCGTTCTCGTCAACGGGTGTCCCCACACCCTTGATCCACTGTATGTGCACCTTACAAGTCCCGTGCCGGTGCCACAGGACTTTTCAAGTTCTCGGAGAAAGAATAAAGTACAAAGGAAGCACTCCTTACCGGAAAGAGGACAAGAGACGAGACGGTTGTCCAGGAAATTGCGAGTCGAACCCGTAGAGGGTCAGGTCCTTGGAAGGTTGGGCGGTGGAGGGCGTCCGACCCACCCCGACCCGGGACCCGAGATCCCGCGGGGGCGGACGAGTAGAGTGGTTTTGCGTGGTGAACCGACGCAGGACGACCTCTTACGGATCTGGAGGGACTTTCCTGACGCCGAAGAAGGGAAGATTGGGTCCTTGACCAGTCTTGGTCCGTATCCACCGACAAGTCGTTCCTAAACCTCCGACTTACCTAATTTCTCGCTTATGTTTAGTTTCTTGGTTCACAAGTTCTTCTCGGTCGAGAGAAAGGTGAGAGGACTATTAAACGAAAAGTTTCATAGCGTGTTATGTGTCCAAATAGAATGATGAAAAGACTCACCAGGACAGACGAAGGTCGGGAAAGGACCGGTTAAGAACCCGGACTATCGTAGCCCAAAGACTTTTTTCTTTCCCTTTTTGTCACACACACACACACCCACACGTCCTCCCCCGTCCTTCCTCCGGGAGTCGGACGAGAGTCCTTTACCCATAGATCCCTGTGGTCTCCGAATTGTTTCTCCTGAAGTCGTCGTCCTCGTTCTTGATTTCATATAAAAATTCTTGTCTTCTCTTTTGGGACGACACAACTCAGGACGGACTCCCGTACCGGTCGTGCCGTTACCGGGACTGACATCAATCTCGATAGGAGTAAGAAAAGAAAAGTTCGGGATGCTCTCTTAAGTAAAGAACCCTTTTCTAATCTGTTACGTCTTCCCGTATTTCGTTTTGTCGGAATGGGTGGATGAGGGTCAGGATGAGAGGTATCCATTGGAGACGAAGACCCGTCTAAAATTTTATATGTGTCCCTGTGTACCGTCAGTGTACAGAAATACCGACTTTAGTACAAGTTTCTTCTTCTTAGTGTCCAGATCTAAACAAGTCTCTCTCTGTGACCTACCTTTATCCCGTTATTTGTGTGTGGAAAGGGACGATGATCACCTTCTTTCTTTGATAAACTTTATCTTGTGTATGTTCCTTGGGAAAAATAGACTCTCCCGGACACCACACCCTGGGGTCCCCTCTCGTCCGAAGCCTCCAGCTCAGGTCCAAGACAAGAAGGACAACCGAAGAGTCGTCCACTCTTCATCCACCTTGCGGGGTGTAAGTCTCACCGCTCCCGTAGAGTCCTACGAGTTTTTTGTCCGGTAGAGTGGACCCGGACTCTAGCGAACCAACTCTTTACGGACTTAACCTCCAGGTTCTCCCCTCCTGCCTCCCGACCGGTCACGTCCCGGGCGACCCTCGTCCTTAGAGACAGGGACGTTGGAAGGGGTGGGGGAGAGAAATTTCGGTGGTAGTGTGAAGGTTGAACCGGGTCGGTTTGTTTCCGTTACCCTTTGTGTTGTCGACAACCGAACCCGAAACCTTTCGACTTCGTTGTCGACACGTTCCCCCTTCGGCCCTCGCCCTCCCGTCGGGCCGACTCGGATTTTCATTTTTGGTCGGACTGTCGGACTGTTTCCGGAGGACAGCCCACGTCGCTCTCCCCGACTGGACTACCGAGGAACGGTCCGACAAGACCCCGGTGGCACCCCTTCTCGGGTCTGAGGGTGGGAGAGGAGGGAGAGGTGGAGGGGTTGTGGGCGAAACCTCCTGATCGGACGGGAGTCATTTGTGGGGACGGTAGACGTTGAAACGAAGATCCGGACAGAGTAACGGTGGGACAAGACCCTACACTTCTACCTGACCGACATCATGGAAATAAATGTTGTAGAAGGTCGTCACTTTCGCTTGGTTCATGGCCATGACCAGACACCAGAAGTCAAAAGTCTGTCCGCCCCTACTCTACTCGGCAGAAACCGCTCCTTCTCCCACACGGTGGTGTAGGGGGATAAATTTTTCCTCGGGAGCGGTGGCCGAACGAGACACTACAACAGTCGTGGCCCGTAACACCCGGCAGATGTGTCGCTCGGAGGACTGGAAGGTGTGGTGGGTCTCGAACGAAAGGAAGGGGACCGTAACCCTATAGCACAAGTCGTGGGAAGTTGAACCTGACCAGTCCTCCTTCAAAGAGTCGAAATTTTCCGGTAGTTTGAGGATTTACCTGTGATTTTACAAACTCTTCCTGTAATTCGTGGGCATCCCTCGTCTTTTATATGTGGTCCTTCTCATTTACAAAGAGTATAAATTTCAATTTTTTTTTTTTTTCACAAAGACAAACCAAATTTACTAAATTTTGTCTCGAACCGGTCGTAGTTACAGATCTCAGTTTGAAAGACCAAGTCTTCACAGTGGTAACGATACGGAGGAGTATTCGAGTGACGACGGGGGCGCACAGAATAGATTTGTAGTGTTGTGTTAAAAGATGAGACGTTTATTTACCACCTTTGGGAGGTGGTCAGACAAAACGAGGGTACTGTTATTTGTCTTGTCTTAATTGAGAACACTCACTCTCGACACATTGGGTCCACTTAAAAGTTGTTCAGAAATCAAAACCTTCCGAAGTATTATATCACAAAGAGAGAGAGAGAGAAAGTTAAGTAACACGGAAACTACTCGACTATGTAAATTAGGAATCTCCCTCACCACTACTAATATACTTACTACAATCAGGATGATTACTATGGGAAAGGTCTTTTTGGTGTACTGAATAAGTAACTACACGTAATCTAAATAAAATGTCGGAAGTTGTCTTTAGAATACAAGTCGTACTAACTTCCAAACGTAGTTCTCAGAGACTACACTCTATTGAAGACTATGTTCCGAGTTTGTTTTGTGTGTTGTTTCACATTGGAGGGACCCGAGTGGACCATGGAAATAGAAGTCACCCCTCTAACCTAGGGGTAAAACTACACCTGATCCGACGAAAACACCCACTCACAATTTGTGGTTAAGAAGGACAAAGACCGAATAGATAGATCAAATAGACTCACCGTAGAACGAGGTGTCTTTGATCCCAGTGTTTTTTATAGTGCAACAGTACCCACCTTAAACCTTTTACAGAAGGTAGAACTTATCTGATTCTCCGACGAGGGAATACATCTTTCCAACTTTATCAGAGGAGGGGTCGTACGTGCCTCCCCTACCGATAAACGAGGGTTATAAGGAAGGTCACGGAAGGATATGACGTCACCATCGGAACCACAGTGAAGAGTTTCAGTGGACGACTTCGTCGGAAGACACCAAGGACTCACGAATAAATACCCAGAATAACTAACAAGTGACAAGTCAGGTCCTTATCGAGACTCCCTCTTACGAGTCCAAAATGAAGGAAGTTTTGTTAGTTTGTTCAAACCAGTTTAAGTAACGGGTGTATCCTGGGTGACCCCTTCTAAGAGAATCTGGGCTGGGGTACAGATGAGGGTTTCCTTTCAACACTCCCCACACCAGACTTACCCGTCGGTCCTTGACTTTTTTTTCTCGAGAACTACCTTACAAGTAGTACAAAACATTAAGACGGTCAGTGACTAGGACACTTGATTCCAGTTCTAGTCGAAATGGCGGGGTCTCCCCTTCCGACTTTGGTACCCTATGTTTGACTCTATGTTCAAGCCACAAAGACTCGGAAAACTTAATGAGACTGGTTTCGGATGGGACATACCGTATATACCTCTATAACTTGAGACTCTCGGTTCCATGGTTCGTTGCAGACGTTTCCGTCGACTCTTGGTCCGTCGTCCCCGAGGTCTTAGAGATGTTCCTTCCTCGAGACTCCTTAATAGACTGACTTACACCCACGGCCTCTCTTACAGGCCTCCAACGTACACGTAAATTCGTGTCAAAGTTGACACAGAAATAGTCTCCAACGAGACCCCCGACAACTACCTCAACGGATGACTTGACGTGACTTTTCTGGTCAGGAGGTTAAAAAGTTTCTTTTCCGAGAAAGATGCATATCTCTGGACCACACTTCACAAATTAGTCAGATCCAACTTCAGAAGTTGTCTCGTTCACTAGACAACTAACAAACTGTTAAAATCTGTAAAGCCCCGCCCCCCGCCCCTCCCCCTTTACGGTGGTTCTGAACTCTGAATCGTCGAGTCGGACCTCCCCAGGTAAAGGGATTCACGGGAGTCCTCCCTCCGTCTCCTCCTAGACCTCAAGTTTGACTGGAAATCGGAACACGGGGACGGAAACAGTGACTGGAGACGACACAGGTGGGAGGGACGGTCAACCCTCGTACGACGAACATAACGACATACACACTAATATCTCGTCGTCCCCACCCAGTCCGAGTCGTGTTCAAAAAAATTCGATGTCCTACTTATGTCATCATAGAGGAACCTAATAACTAAAAATAAATCTCCAACCCCTTTACAATATCAAGATATTCTCTTTATTACTATGTCTCAGACTTAATCAATTCTGACTTAAGTCGACCTTCATCGTCTTTTTAGGTTTCACAGTCAACGAATTTCTTTTACCTGCAAAGAGAAAAAGAATGTAAGTCTTCAAACTATCGATCAGTCGAGTCTCGACCATTCTGGAAGACGTCCCGTTCCTACGCCCGAGAGACAACGATAAACTGGAACTCATCGAAGGTAGGAGTTTCCGTAGAGTACCAGGTTTTATCGACGACCTCTTCCTCGGAAACTTAAACATAAGGTCTGTCGTCCTTTTCGTTCAGGAAATCCCTGTGAAGGTCTTCAGTGTAACTAGTGAGGGAAATACAGTGTATCGGTGTTGATAGACGTTCCCCCCAAACCTCTTCACTAGAAATAACCTCCTTCTACAGATGGTAGACTTTAAACTATCAGGAAACTAACATATTCTTCCCTTTAACTCTAACCCCCAGTAAAATTCGTCTGAGGGCCACTACGACTACGATGACCAGGTGTACCTGACGTAAACCTCATCGTTCCCTGTGTCTTGATGTACTCGGCCGGGGACGGTTGGGACGGAACGGAGGAAAGAGAGGGGTAGTAGGGACACGAAGGAAGACCAACCTTCAGACGAGTGTTCAGAACAGTAATTTTAGAGTCAATTTAATCAAAGAGATACTGGGTTAAAGTTAAACTATCGTGAATTAGACTTAAAAATAGTACGTAAATAGACAAACATACTAACCCTAAAAAAACAGAAGAGGGAGATCTTACAGTCGTAGTACCCTCTTCCCTTCTATAAACAGAAGAGTTGTGACTTAGGGTCCGTGAAAGTTATCGTGATTTTTGTATAGATCTCTTTATCATGTCTACTTGGATCAAGGTCCCGTTCTCATCTCTGTGTCTACACCTCTTACCTACGTATCTGTGTCCACCGCCTTCCCCTCCCACCCTACTTGACCCTCTAATCTAAACTGTATTTATGTGACGGTACACATTTTGTTTATGGATTGCCCCTGGACGCCACATCGTGTTCCCTCGAGTCGAGTCACTAGACACTACTGGATCTACATACCCTAACCCCCACCCCACCATTCTTACTCCAGGTTTTCCCTCCCTATATGTATATATGTATACCAACTAAGTGAAATAACATGTCGTCTTTGATTGTGTTACAACATTTCGCTAATATGAGGTTAATTTTTATTTCTTGTATACGAGTTTACAGACACCCTATTTACTTCTTACAACGTCAGAGGGATTGATATTATAATCAAAACTCTAGTGTCCAGAATAGAAATAAAGGTGAGAGGGGGTGTCATGGATCGTCCCACATTATACATGTCACCCGTAAACTACTTACAACTCACCCCAGAGTGTTCTCTTCCTTATGGACAGTTAAGGAGTCTACCCAGTTTCCATCTCATCCCGTACTACTGATGTGTCTCGGTCCTAAAACCGAGAGCCATCCCTTCCACTCTTGTTCGCCACCCGGGACATTACCGAAAGTGTCGTCTCGAAGGTCGGGACCTAAGAAGGAAAGATAGTAGTACGTCAAGTCTTAAAATATGTACACTTAGTCTCCTACGGTCTCCCCCAATGACTCTTACGCACTCTACTTTTCTAACATTAACACACCGTGACCTGACTGACGTTATGTCTATCTAAGTTCAAAACGTCAATACGTTAATGAGTAAGTACATGAATACTCGTGGACGAAACACGGTCCACAACACGATCCACGACCCCTATGTATGTCGGACACGCGTACTGTAAAGCAAGGTGTGACCTGTTTCATTACAGTTCGGGTTCCTAAGGATTAAGGATACCACGCTCTGATATTCCAACGGACAATTTGTGACATCGGAAAGACGAATTTTTAACAAGGCACCCAGTGGAGGGTTACGATGAACGTGAGTACTGACCTAATTACTTGGTTACAAACGATTCAGTAGACACTAACGACCCAACCCACCCGAGGAAACACTCAAGGGTGGGAGAAACTAAGAGCCGTCCAACGGGGCTGGAAGAATACAAGGAAACAGAGTGTGTGTCATTCCTTCCCTCCCTTAGGGGACTACTGTAGTTAAAATTAAGGAAAGTCATCTGGCACTTCATCTTCTCGCAAAGCCGTGTCGGAGGAGACACACATATGAACAAATATATGATCGTAAATAATCATTAATTTAAAGTCACAATCAGACATTCGGTATTACGACCATTAGTAGAAAAATTTAATTAAGTAAACCTATACCGATCCTTGGACTGTTTCTATGATAGTTTATGTAAGTAATTATTTATTCTAGTTATGACACGTAAACACCCAATTTTTAGAATGGAAGTTTTCTTCTCAAGAACATAGATACTAGAGTAAAGTGTGATGTATACTAATAAAATTTTGAGGAGAGATCCCCGCCCAACAAGGTGTGTACGTGTCGGGCCCACTCCTATTACTTCTGGACGGAGTCCGATGGACTGAACTAAGACGTGGTGGTCAGTCGCTCGTGAGGACAGGCCCAGGGGAACCCAGAGAGGGACGAACAATTTTTTGATTTCCGTTTCTACTTTTTTATATGATTAAAGTTCTACACGACTCTCGTGTGTGAACCCCGTACTTGTCCCCTCGATTCCTTTACTCCGATGAAAGTCCTAGCAGAAACCTCTGTTTATCTCTGCGTGTGTTTGAGTCCGTGTCTGCTGCAGTTGATTATAATCCGCAGGTCTTTCGGGTCTTAACCTTTGGAAATCAGAGAACCCTGACTTTTCGGTCGAGGACAAATAAAAAAGATGTCGACACTGAATAAAGGACAGAAGTTATTAAAGAGATACGTACACGGAAGTTCTTCTATAAAAATCTAAGAACGGTATAGTCAATCGAAAAGGACATTCTGAAGGAGACCTCAGTTTCGGGGTACAGAGACAAAGGGGATACTGACCTTACACCTGGTCCTTTCACGAGATTGAGACTTGAACAAGCTCCCCGTAAATTTCTTGTTGAGTTCGTCTTCTTTTTTATTTTAGGAGCTACTACTGAGAGAAGAGGGGAGGGTCACACAGAACAGGACTTTAGTCGGCGTCACAAAGGTGAAGGGTTCTTAAGTCGACGCAGTGTCCCATTTCTATCGAAGTCTTAGAGGATGGACCTACAGATTACTCTGTTGTCCTGGGACATCCACCACCACTTAAGGAAGTGGGACTGACGAGTGTTTCGTCATTACTGATCGGGCACTAATTGACAAAATTAAGAAAAGAAAAGTTCCCAATCACCCTCCTGGTCATTGGGTCGAATGTCGAACCAGCAGTGTCGGGACGGGGACCCCTACGAGACTGTGTCGAAATCACAGGATGATCTAGGCCCACGGGAACCTCTTGGTCGGAGTGGAACGGGATGAGAAGACTCATTCACGTCGCGTACGATGCACAAGTGTACGTCACCCACGAGTTGTGTGTGGCTTACTTACGTCGAATAGTGGGTAGTAAACCACAGCGACTCAGAGTAAAGGAGGTACATTTGACTCTTATAGTCGTTTACTAACGAATATATAGAAGGTCAGACTTGCAAGATTCCCAGGAAAACCTGTCGGTATATCTTAATATAGGGGAGAGGTTTCGACAAAGATTCGTTGTCTTATCATGAAGGGACTTGAGGAACAAACTGGAGAAGTCGGATGTCTCTACAAATAGTGACTCGAACGTCGTGATGTAATAGACATTGTGTATAAAAAGTAGACCACTGTGTAGAGTCTAACCATAACTCGAAAAGTAGACACATCTAGGACAGGAAAGGAATGTAATCTCACATTCGAGGGCTTCGGTCTGTAAAATATTTTACACGAGACATTTACAAACAGTTTATTTATCTATCGTGTAGTTCTCTAGTAGAATTAAAATAGGTCTCCTTTAAGACCCGAATTCTCTTCGTCTTATTAAGTTCCCACTTAAGGTTCGAACATCAGACCCTTTGAACACACGCTACTACGACAAGAAGTTCTCTCTTAGAGGGTTCTCCTTGTCCAAACCTCCTCCCACACCTCCTCCATTTGAATCACTGTTCGACGTAAGATATGGAGGAAGAACCTCTAAAAGCTTCTTGTAATAGGTTTAGTAATAAACTCTACTCTAGGACCGGTTTCCTTACATAAAATGACACACATCGGATCTCAAGGGGTTTATTAACCTGTACTGAAGTCTGTGTGACTATATTGTATTCTGCTCTTCGTCCCGACCCTTTCTTCGGACGTCTTGTTGATTGCAAATTCCTTTCAGTCCTCCTTAAACTTTTCCTCGACAATCTTACCGACAATGGTTTTTCTGTTCTTTATGCTTCACAATCACTTTTACACCCCTTTTACCTTGGGAATACGGGACAACCCTTACATTTAACCACAACTTTTACTTTGATGGTATGTTAGGTTGTTAAAGTAAATATCCATAAATAGACTTCTTTTATTTTTATAATTGAGTTTTTCTATACACAGGTCACAGGTAACATAGAAATATCATCAGTTCTGTATCTTTGTTCGACACTGGTAGTTACCTACTTACCTATTTCTTTTACACTATATATATATACATATATATGTGTCACCTTATAATAAATCAGGAATTTTCTTCCTTTAGAACGGTATATACACTGTTGTAACTACCTGTAACTCTCATAATACGATTCACTTTATTCAGTCTCTTTCTGTTTTCTGTTTCCAGAGTGAATGTACGTCTTAGATTTTTATTTGTTTTCGATTTAAGTATGTATGTCTCTTGTCTGACCAACGAAGAAGGTCTCCACCCTTACTCCTACCTACTTACCCACTTCCCCAGTTTTCTATGTTTTGTTAGAAGGTCAATATTTTACTTATTTAGGACACCTACATTATATGTCGAATCCCCGATGTCAATTAATATGACATAATACATAAAATTTTAACAATTCTCTCATCTAGAATTTTTCCAAGAGTAGTGTCCTTTTTTTTAATATTGACACCACTACCTACAATTACTCTAAATTACACCACTAGTACAGTTTTATATATTTTTATACCTTGGTAATATAACATGTGGACTTTGACTAAATTACAATATACGATTAATATAGAGTTATTTTCTTCTTCTATTCTTTCTACACCCGAACTAGAGACCCAACCCTTCTAAGGGGCCTCCTCCCGCGTCGTTGGATGAGCATAAGAACGGACCTCTTAGGGGTACCTGTCTCCTCTGTTAGGTACCCCAGCTTTTCTCAACCTGTGCTGACTCACTGATTCGTGTTTCGTGTTTTTTCTTCTTTTAAGTTTCACTTATTTATGAAAGGAAGGTTCTTTTTTGTAAGAGGTTCATTACCTTTTTAGTCACTAAACAACGAACGATCCAGAAACAAGGAGTTTGCGAAAGAGTGGTCACCAAATGGCGGTGTCGACATATCCTGTCGACAAACCCTGTGAGAAAAGGAGATCTTATTAGACTCCACCAATTTTAATTAGATAGAGATTCAACCTAGAAAAAAGGATGATCTTCGTGTTTATTGCAAGTCGATAGTCAAAGTATGGGTATCGGAACAGAACGGTAAAGATACTGTAGTCTTTCCTACACAAGTGAATACGTCAAATAGACACGTAAAGAATCCAGTGAAAAGATGTTCAGTCCGACAAATTCCATATTAAATACAAATCAGTTTAAGGTGGAACCTTCCAAAGGTTGAGTCACTTAAAACCCTCGCACACGTCAGTACGTCAGTGACAGTGGGAACTCTCCATCCGTCAAAGGTCGTCGGATTTTACGAGGGAGCACAGGGAAACATCAGTTGGGGAAAGAGGTCCAGGTCCGGGACCGTGCGGGGAAGGGTGTCGACATAACTAAAGACAGGACTCCCGGGAGAAGTTAGGGATAAAACACGATAGTAAAATAGACGTCCATTCACAGAGGCGGTCTGTCCTAGGACGAAACACAGGGACATTGTGGTTTACACCACGGACCGTGGATTGGACATGTGTCCTTTATCCACGAATTCCTTATTTACTTAGTGAACGAAAAATATAAAACGGTTTAGTAACGTCTCTGAGACGAGAGACTGAATATCCTACACAGAAAACTTTTCCCCGATAATTACGACCTCTTTCAAAAGATGGTCCTGAATTTTTTTAAAAAAAATAGAAAATTAACCTCCATTTAACGATATGTCACAACAAAACCAAAGACAACATGTTTGTTCGTTTAGTCGGTATTAAAATGATATATACGTATATATACACATATATATAGAGGAGGGAGAACTCAGAAGGAGGGGAGGGGGGGTAGGGTGGAGATATCCAGTAGTGTCTCACAGTCCGACAAAAGAGAATTCCAAAATTAAATATGCCAGAAATTTTCGTTTTTTCCCGGTATCACTAAAGATTGAAGTCTCTAAAACGACTCGTAAAGTTTGTAAAGGTATCTGAACCCCGAATGTAGAAACGAGTTAGTCGTGTATCCGGAGACTCGAAAGTTGGACTTGTTTGTCTACCTGTATCTTAGACCCTGGTTTTCATAGACGAGAGAGAGGGAGGGACAGACGGGGGGTAGAGAATAGGGAGGTGGAGGTGTTCCGTACGGGGTCCCTAGGGGGCCTCGAGGGGTCTTATTCTGGATCCTCTAAGGTCTGGGTGACTACTTACTGAGGTCCATACCTTAGACTACGACCGTATTGGAAAGAGTGGTGCGTCCCACACTGGGTGGACGTCGACCGAGTAGTTAGTCCGAATCTTAGGAAATCAAGAAGGACTAGACTTAGCCGAAGATAGAACTACACGTCGGTTTTCAACTGTAAGGATCTCGTTAAGGTTCTTCGTCACTTCTTTCGAGGAGGAGGAGACTGGTGAATAGACTTTAACGGGTCGGGACGTTCCCGAAAACCACGAAACGAGGTCAGACCGGTCAACGTGAAAGATACCCACTCGTCAGGGGGGAACACGGAAGACGAGTTGACCGTTTCGGGGGTTTTGAATCTGTGTGATCTCTGGTGTAAAAGGGAGACTCTTCCGACGTGGAACGGAGGGTCTACATCAGAACCACGACTGTAGTTTAACGAAAGTCCACCTTTGAGTAAGAGAAAAATAGGGAATAGCAGTGTGAAACGGACCACCGAAGGGACCTTGTCGAAATCGCCTCCTGTCGAAGACGAGGGTCCTCTGTCACGCGATACGTTCGTATTCGCGTAAGGGTGGTTTAGAAAGTTTCGGCGTTGAAGACTACGTTCTCCCCACTCAACCCCCCCCCCCCCCACAGCCAAAGACGATTGACGTCGATCCATTTGTTTTGTGGTTCTTCCACCACTTAAACCTGTGTACCTCCTTGACACATCAAGTATTGGATGTCTGTCTATTTCATCATCAGTTACCTTCACTCGGTCTGTAAAAATGATATCATTACTACTGTCCACACACACACACACACACACACACACACTCTCTCTCTCTCTCTCTCTCTCTCTCTCTCTCTCTCTCTCTCTCTCTCTCTCTTCCTCCCTCTCTCTCCCTCCTCTACCCCCGACCATTCCCTTCTAAGGCCTTTTCCCCCTTTTGTTTTCCCTCTTTCTTTTTTTCCCCCAATTTCACCTCCTTTCACATCTAAGAAGTCCTCCCAGAAGATTTCGACATTGAGAGTCTGAAAATAATGATAGTCTCATTCTTTACATAAAGTCAGGTGGGTCCCGCGCGTGTGTGTCTCTGCATATCCTATTTTATCTTTACTTAAGCGCGCACCGGACGACCTTCTCATTTCGTGAACAAGGATAGTGTTTAGGGATGCACACCGGCTCCCACGCCCTTCTGTCGGGCCGAGCCGACGCGGGGCGGGACGCGACTCATCCTGCGGGGCTTCGTGGGCGGCGTCCCGGGGGCCCATCAGCGGCGGGAGCGCCCCCTCCTCCCTTCGGCCCCGTGCCGAGGGCCGAGGGCCAATGGACGCTCTCAGAACACCACCGCCTAGCCCTGCGCTGCGCCCTACCTCGGCCTGCTCGCCCTGAGGCACCGGCGTACCACCGTGTACCAGCACGCCTTGGACGCCACTCACACGCGCCGCGGGACATGCGGGGCGACGGGCCCTACGCCGTACCTTCCATGGTGGGCCGCGCCTGGCGCCCCGACTACCGGGGCGCGACTGAGAACCACGAAGCCTCCGGGGGTCCCGAGAACCTGCCGACAAAGGAGTCGGGGATGGTCCCGGTCACTCTGAGTTGGGATACTAAAAAGTCCTTGCACATAGGGAAACCACGAAGACTTTATCTCTAATATCTCTAAGGTCTCTCGACCAAGTCCAAAGATATTTAGAGAATTGGCGGAACTGTGAAATGATTGTCGCCCTATTGTGGTCACTGTTATTATTAGACACAACAACAGAACCTACCGTAAGACAATCTAGTTCCCGGATAGACATATCTACCCTTCCCAATCTTTTGGTGGAGGGACTCACACTTGAGACGGCACCTCAATTCCTTCTGGAGAGGTCCTACGATCTCTGCGTGTCATGTAGCGTTGGTACTGATCCAGTCGTCCAAAATTTAAAAGAAGGAAGGTACTTAGGAACCGAACTCGTCATTAGAATCTGATGGACTTAGTTGGTCGTTCGTTATACGACGGTCAGAACAACGGGACTTAGGTCCATAACCAACCTTGTGGGTCTGGGTGCTCGGACCCATAGAACAAAACAAAACAACCACCCCCTTCCATAACCGACAAAACATATGAAAAGAACAGAAGGAAACGAAACAAAACGGATTGAAAACAACTGATGTTTTATAGGTTCTTAGTGTAGGTCCGTGTCTTCTGGAGTTAAACCTTTTAGACTCCCCGATTCTGTGGGGACTAAGGGACAGAAGAGAAGGACGACACCGACTCCCGTCCCCCGTCTCACGTCGAGAGGGACCGACGCGTCACGGCCGACCTCGAGGGAAAACATAACCGAGACTTGTGGTCCGGGTTACAGGACTGACCGATGTGAAGAGTTTGAAGTGTTAGTACCCAGAATGTAGGGACTTCGTCGACAAAACCCTTTCGACCGTAAATGGTGGAAAATGAAAACTCAAGAAATGTCTTATGCACTGACCAATAAATTGTGAATAAACTGTCTCTTAGTTTCGACGAAACACTAAAATCTCTTGTCGGGTGAAACAACTATCTCCTCACCTCTACCCCGCAACCCCTAGGAGACAATGAAGATGTGCACACGTGCGAGTCAACGAGTAAGTACAGACTGAGAAACCTGGGACACCCGAAATCACACGGTCCGAGGAGACAGGTACACTAAAAGGTCCGTTCTTATAACCTCGTCAACGGTAAAGGAGGAGCTCCCCTAGAAGGGTTGGGTCCCTAGTTTGAGAGCAGAGAACAAAAAGGACGTAAGAAATAGTGACACGGTGAACCCTTGAGGGATAATGAAGATTTATGATTAATGATTTTTATTCAGAACTTACAAAGGACTTTCTTATTTTATGAACTCGTAAAGAAATAGACTCGCCTTTTAATGACTAGATTAAATCTAGTCCGACTCCACGTCTGACTTTAGGGCGTAGAATTCAGGAAAAACAAAGTACCTCGGACCAATCTAGTCATTTGTAAGGACCTCCCGAGGAACCCACGGACCCTACCGGACATCGGCACCTAGATAACACTACACAGTACTCTAAGTTCCTCTTGTAAATTAGTACTATTAATGTCACTAATAAAAAATTACGGAACCCTTACCTAAATAAATAGAATGTTTTCAGAGTAGTCTACATCAATGAAGAATTGTACCTACCCGGGTCGTCTCATTTAGAGAACGACGACTAAAAGAAACTTAATCTTTTTACCTTTGGTACGAGTCCTTTCTTCAACCCCCTTAGGTTTCTCGATAAAGGGGAAAATAAAAAGGGATAAAGTGAAGTTCGGAAATGTAAAGATCTACCATGAATCTTTTAGGGATGCTCTTCCGACTGTTTGAAAAGGTAGGAGGGCTCATATAACCAGTAGATGAGGGATAGTCTATAAACGGATCCGAGACCCGTGTGGTGGTATTTATTTTGTCCGTCTTGGGGACGAGAACCCATCGAGTGTAAGGATGAGTTTTCTCTTCCTTCGGGAAGGGACAGGGGGTTTCGATGGTTATACGGAACGGAGGATCTTTATGTGAGAAAAGACAAGAGTTGGACAGTAAGATACCTATAAATACTGTGAGTCGGGTCCCGACGGGACTACCAAGTCACCATTTCTTAGACGGACCTTACGTCCTCCGTGTCAAAGTTAGGAACCCAACCCTTCTAGGGGACTTCGTCCTTTACCGTTGGGTGAGTTCATAAGAACGAACCTTTTAGGGTACCTGTCTCCTCGGACCACCCGATGTCAGGTACACCAACGTTTTCTCAGTCTGTACTGACTTGCGGATTTGTTGTTTGTCGTTGTCGGGACACGATCCGTCTCACCTTTCATTTTCGTCGTAATCGACCCTGCACCAAGAATAGTGACCCCTATGTCCCGATTGTCACTCTTTTTTTAGTCGTTTCTTAATTCCCAGTCTGAGACCGGGACTGATATTAATCACCCTCCCCACTTTTCTCTCCCATTCAGTGGTACCCTTCTAGACAGATCTCTTCTAAACTTTTTCTTTCCTGTGAACTCACCTACACTTCCTTTCTCCACCAGACCAACCCTCCTTTCCTCCCCCCTCTTTCTCCTTTGAACCACAAACCACTAGTCATACACAACCACCCTACTTACCCGTGTCCTACGGGCACGTCGTACAGAATTGTAAACCTTGACAACAGAACGGTTGACACCAGTCTCAACCCGAAGGGTTTCGACCATGAAGACTCGTAATTCGTTCTTACTAACCGGGACATCGTCGAGTCCAAGGTCACGGTCATTCTTAGTGGGTCAATCCAAGACACCGGGGACACCCTACGACACGTCAATGTCGGTGTCGACTAGTTTCCCATCCGTTTTCTTGTGGTTTCGTAGTTCCACCGACAAACTACACGACCGGCACTCGCTCCTAACCTGACTTTGGTGTAGGAGACGAGTTTATTCCAGATAATCGGCGACCACTGAAAACTAGGGGATAACTAGATCCCCTTCAGTTTGACTGTCGGGGGATCAATTTTCCTCGACCACACGTAATAACTACGAGCCTCCCTAGACCAGTGACACAAGAGAAGGGCGTCACGAAGAGTCTCTTCACGGAACTCGATAAACTCTCTTCCCAGGACATACTTAATAAGAAATTTTTGTCTTCGTATAAAGGGAGATAACGGAGACGAAGGGTTCGTGGGACGATGGAAGTTTTCCGTTGAATCACCCTCTGATTGTGCGTCCCATCGCCCTCAAGTCTCTCAGTCCTCTTTCTTTTGGCCTAGGTCGGTTGACCTTCCTTCGTATTCTTAAGTCAAGACGGACAGACAGACGCGAACTAGACACCGAGTTTCACCGAAGAAACCCAAAATCAAAGAATAGAGATTTTAACCTTGTTGTCACAGGAGAGGAAGGTCGGTGGAAGTGTCTCCGATAAAATTTCATACTTTGTTAGTAAAAGTAAAGAAAAAAACGACTAAAATACCCATACGTCAACGGGTGCCGACTACATAAACTTCTCGACAGGCAGTGGGAATCGGACGAATAGAAAAGACGAGGGGTGTCTTAACGACCTTTAAGTAATCTCTAAGTAATAGAAGACGGAGGTACGGTGAAGGTTTATACATATTCACGGGACCAAAAATTCAATAATGTGATCTCCCTCCCAAAAAATCTCCAGAAAGAAACTACGAAAACCATAGAAGACTCTTATACCTTGTCCTACCTTCTTCCCTCACCCTCCTTCCTCCCTGGGACTCTCTCCGTTCCTACGTCTTCTCTGTTCCTAGGACTATATTAAAAGACATTCTTGACCTGAACCGGTCTCGGGTCGGAGTAAGAACCCCGAGTAAAAACGAAGTTCCTACTGCTCCTCTTGAGTGGTCCTGACACTGTCGACCTCTAGTAGTACCTTGAGACCTAAGTGCACCGAGACGGTAAGTGACCGACACACTGGAACCCTTCCCATGAATTGAAAAGTCGGAGAAGTAAACGTTTCATGTCCATAATTGGACATGTACATTGCAGAAGATTCTACGGAGATCAGATCGTCTCTTTGGTCCTGTACCTTTGTCACGTAGTGTGTACGAAAGGTCGGGGGTGTTGGAGTATTAAACTAATGTAGCTACCAGAAGGGTAACTGGAAAGTGTCATCCTTTTCCCTAAGTAACTTCCTTACTACACTTGTTTTTAACCCTCACCTTCCACCACTGTGACCGAAGGACATAGGGAGTAAAGACTTTCCAAGCCCTCTACGAGTCGAGAGTACCCTCTACACTGATCTCTGTCTCCACCGTACTCACTCGGGAGTACCTTTCTAGCATTCAACAGACGACCTCCGAGGGTCAAACCTACCAAGTACGGTGACCCTGTCATCTTATTTGTTCTACACACACCGAGTGGGACATGGTGGGTGAGACACAGGGTAGTGGACGGGTCCCGGACGGGACTTGGGGTGGGACGAGAAGTGCTAGGGTGAGTGGAGTCTTCACCCAAAAAAAGAGCGTAACCGAGTAGAAAAAGGTTCTGAGTCGGTCTTCCTCCCCCTTAGACTGCTAATAAGTAAGTGACGAAATACGATTATGATTATTATCGATCGTGTATGCCGTGACTTAACACTAATTTTTGACGTCGTCGACAATTTGTCAGACTTGGAACAAAGGACGATTGAAACCCCAGGTCGGAACCGAAGGACACCCCATGTGACTCTTTCGTTCAGACTGAACCCACGTAGGCACAGGGGCGGAGAGGATAGGGCAGTATAGCCCCGAAAGACTCGTCGACTAGCCCCCGAACTAACAGGAGAGGAGAGGACCAAGAGGGTATCACGGACCAGACCTAGACGGGATTAATGTATGTCAAGACGTTTCCTAAAACGAAGTTACGGTCGAACGGACATTAAGGGTCACAGTCAGACACCTTAAACTAAACCTACAATCTTCCTCTTTGCTTGGTTCTGTTTTGAACCTGACTAAAACTTCTGGAATAAACAAAGTGTTATAGAATGTCTAGAAAGGGTGGGAGGACAAGGTGTGAGCCTTCCTTTTAACGGTGAGATACACTGTCGAAATGTTCATTTAGTAATTTTCTTGTGTAAACGGGAGGAGACTACGTGTACGACTAAAAACATTTGAAAACATTCATACATGGAAAACACTTAGACGGAAGTATAAAAAAAGGGGTTAATTTCTTGAGTGACGGGAATGTCATTACTGTATCACTCTTTCTATACAGTCGTAGAAACACCGATCTGAATTTAACAGACCTTGGATTAATATAACGGAAACCCCAGATCCTACTTAGGACCACTTCACAACCCTTTCCATCTTTTGGTACCGGAACACCCGCCCTAAAGTTAGGACCTCGAGTCAGGAGTTTAATCGACAATTGGACCTATGCGATCACGAAAGACATAAGCCACGGAAAAGGAGAAAAACGAACATAGGGATCTCTCTGTCCAACTACACTCTCCAGACAAAAGGACACACAGATGACTTCCGACACAATCACACCGGGTACCAAGAAGACCAGTGTCCACCACGACAGTGGACGGACACAGATTCACAATGCAACTGGAACCTGTAAAGTCCCAAATACCGATCACTGATACAAAGTGAACCACGTTTTCCTTGCGCACTGAATTCATCGTCTTGTGAGTAATGACCCTGAAGGGACCACCTGATTACCCATTCTGAGGTACGAGGGTTACGTCCCCCGGGTCCAAGCTAGGGACTAGTCCCTTGATCTAGGGCGCACGGTGTGGATTCTCAAGTTTACGACATTGATGTCTAGGGCATCCGACGTTCCTTCTGACTTCTAGGACTCTCGGTGTCGATTCTGGGCCGCGTCGGTTTCTTTTTTGTAGGTTGGTTTATTTTGTTTGGAGAGGCGGGGTTTCGAGTACTGGGGTACCTGACATCGGGTGGTCCGAGAAGATAGGTACCCTAAGAGGTCCGTTCCTATGACCTCACCCAACGGTAAAGGAAGAGGTCCCCTTGAAGGGCTGGGTCCCTAGCTTGGGTCCAGAGGACGCAACGCCCGTCCACGAAATGGGAGACTCGGTGGTCCCTTCGGGGTAATGGAAGAAGACATGGGAGGATAAAAAATCTACTTACCAGAGGAAACGAAAAGTGAACTTCGTCCCTATTTCACCTTATTTGAGATAATCCCCGATGGTGTGACCACGATAAAAATTCAGATCGAAATCTCATAAACACCCCCAGTTACGAAGACGCCCGATCAGGATCAAATATTTTATTTTATGAAACCAACCTTAACTCACTTCACGAACATTGAATCTTTGTACAGTTTGTACTCCGATTGATAAAAAAACCTAACACTAATTTTCTGTACCTGAAACTAAGACCCTCAACCATTACTTAAGATGAAAGATCAGTTTCGTGGTAAAGAACACCTAAATTTCTTCGGTCTCAACTTCTAAGGAGTGTGCCACTTGAAGATGTAGTTTCAGCTCGGACCCCATTAAGACCCTTAGACCACTCACGCGACTAACCTGTGACCCCACGAATCGCCCACCCCGAAAGTACAGTGTCCCGTGTCCACCCGTCACGACACAATGAACGGACACCTCTCCAGTCACAAGGAACCTCCTTCGACAAGATGTGTGGAAGGGAAACATGACTGTAAACTGGACGAACTTAAACGAAAAACTCTTAGAATGAAAAGTCCACGGAACCCAGCAAGAGAAGGAACGGAATAAGGAACACACTAATAGACTAATTACACACAGAAAAAATGGTCTGTTATTGAAGTATCCACCCCTGAAACAATCACCCAAAAGTAACGAGTCGTACCACGAACCGTTTCCGTGAGGTATTTATAAACAGGTTGTTCCAGTACGCGTAGGATGACAGACAGAAGACACGATTAGAGTTGTAAAAGAAGACAAACCAGGATGGACGAACAAGAACCGACGGTCAAAAGGTCACGGAAGAACCTATAGAGTGGAGGGACTCAAACTTGTACACTGGCACCTTATAAATCCTTGGTTATACCCAAGTGTATTGAAAAAAGATTAGACATCCCACGTCAAGGTGACTATCACGACCTTAAACTTTTATAAAAATAAGAAACGAGAACGGGGTGGACGGGAACCGACTCACTCAGTCGACAGGAGTCCTGGTGAATAGATCGACCGTCACTACGGACAGAAAAACCATGCCTCCGGAACCCCCAAACTACAGTCTGAAAAACGGAGATTCACTAACCTCCTAACTTCTAAGCAGTAGTACACCGGTCAAGAGGTTCAGGGAGCCACTGTACAGTATACCATCATAAAGACAATAGTCTCAAGTAACTAAATTGTTCCGCCCTCCCCCGCCCTTGATCTCGAGTGAGTCCACAAATTTTAGTGTTCCAGTGAGTCAAAGAACTCTTCTTATCGAATTAAAGTATAAATTCAAGAAAAGAGAATGGGTTTGACCAAAGGGAAATTGAAAAAAGGTCGAACAAAGAAGTCGGTTTTATCGTCCACCGTTTATGGATGATAGAAAATGACCAAAGGTGAGTTTTCTAACGTAAAGTTATTCGGTGTGGATTCTTAACGTCAAAACCTTCGTATTAACCACATCCTTAGTCTTCTTGATTTGGCATTTACCAGGTTTCCCCAATAGGGACCCGTACCCCCTCCACCCGATCCCGTCATTATTAAAAGTAATATTCTACAAGTACCATAATATAAAATTAACCATGGTACACGTATATAACCGACACACGCACGATCCAACGAAGTCAGCACAAATTGAGAACCACTGGGATACCTGACATCGGGTGGTCCGAGGAGACAGGTACCCTAAGAGGTCTGTTCTTATGACCTCACCCAACGGTACGGGGGGACGTCCCCTAGAAGGACTGGGTCCGTAGTTTGGACATAGAGGATATAGAGGACGTCACCGTCCACCCAAGAAATGGTCATCCCGACGGACCCTTCGGGTACGCATATACTGAGTCTATTTAATAACATATATTTATCTAATTTATAAATGTATATTTTGATATTGAATAATATATAAGACTATTAATGATACCCGAAAGGGTCCACCAAAACATATATTATACAAAATATATGTATTTCTACATAGACTAACTGTAGTCCTCCAAAATCTGACAACCGCTCCTATCTCTTAAGAAGAGACACAGGTACAACCGATTTTGGAACGGAATGAAAAGTCCGTGTGTCAAGGGTCGACGGCCCCCCTCCTACGATTCCCCTTCCCGGCCTCGACCATACTTCGTCGGGAGACACTACCGTTGGGTTAACAACAAATAGAAGTACCGTCACGTGTTGTGTCCAATCACGGAAACGAACCTAACAAAAAAGGGGAGTTTGTCTCGTTTTCTGGTAAAGTAAGGACAACCCCTTACTTTCCGTCTCGACAAAAATTGAGACATTCGTAGGAAGGTGTGTAAACAAAGGTAAACAACCTCAAGTTCCCACAAGACCGTTATATCCGAAGAGAAATTTTTTTTTTTTTTTGTTGATATATAAGGTGTACATCTTATTACACCTAGGAATTGACCTTCCCTCTGTTTGAAGTTTCACACCTATGACTAAAGTTTCTTCCGTCACAACGAAATAAGACATTCTCACAACCCTTACTACTTGACTTCGGTACCTACTGAACTATCCTTTGTATGTACTCCATACCTCCTATTCCTCTCAAAGGTGTGTTTCCCAGAAGAGTGTCTTGGTGTACCTCTAAGGAAGTATATCGTCACTTAAGATTTTTAGTTTACATACTAGAGGTCCTCTCTAGGGGATCTTAAGACTAGGGTCCGAGACCCCCGGTGGACTGATTAAGATCGGACCTTATGACTACGGAGTCGGGTGACGATAGCAGGGTTGGAACGAAACATTGTTTCTCACGGAGGACTTTCGGACTGAGACGAAACTACGTGACGGTCGGGGAGACACCCGGACCCAGTAATGTCACCCACTCCTTATAACCGAGACTGAGCCGAGAGGCGCACCCCCTCCCCGCTGCGCGGAGTCTCTGGGTGCCTGGAACGGGTCAGAGACCCGCCCCCTGTGAAGTTTGAGTCGCTGTTCGACACCGGAGACGGGGAGTCGAGGGAGTGGAGGCAGAGAAAATGAGTGACAGAAAACACAGTCTGTTACCGAAAGAGTTCGGAACGGAAACGAGTTCCACGGAAGAACTCCAAATACGGAATCTTAGTGTAAAATGACTCTAAAGAACACTTTAGTTGCCAAAAGTTGTAACAAATTGTAATAAGGTTAACACGTTTGAACCCATGCCACGATGTAACGTGAGAAGAAATTACACAGGAGACCCAGTGTGATAGTGTAGACGGGAGACTCACTTAGCCGAGAACGAGGGTCAAAAGGATCTAAAAGACCGAACCCCGATCGATGGAAGGAGACAGGACTTCAGAGTCGAACAAAGGTCGTCATGACTCAACCTTCCTCCGGTTTACTGTCCAGTGTCCCTTGGATCTACTTTTCTCACCAAGATCTGAATCCTAGGTATCTTCGGAGTCTCCCAGGCACTTGAGGGTTGGAGCTTGGCATGTACTTTAAACTTCTCACCTATGTAAAAAGTCCCGTCACCCAGGTATCGAAATTAATATCCAAGGTTCCCAAAGTACTGAGTGATGACAAATTCTTTACACCGAGATTTTTAAGTTTACCAAAAATTTCTGAGGAGACAGAAAACTCAGTAGAAAAAGAGGGAAAACAACACCAAGTATTTCTCGTCTGATACCAATAAACCTTCTTTCACAAAGAACTGGGAGGTCCCAACACTCAAAGGAGTGAAGTAGTACAGGAAGTACCGTCTCGTCTGTCCTACATCCCTCTAGAGTGAAATCACTTGAACTGACACAGTAGGGAAAAGGACTTTTCGGTGAAAGACCCTGAGTGCAAGGAAACCGAAGATCTTCATAAGACTCTTTATCCAAAACGACACGTCGTCACGTTCTTCTACCTAGCAGTCGTCAAGTAGTCTACGAATACACCACTTCGCGATCACCAAACCCGTCCGCCACGAGTGACACCCCTTCCGCCCCTCACCCCTCGGCACCCCTCAAGTGGGACTACGTCCGTGCCCCCGAGGTTGTGGTCCTTCATCACGGGAGAGGGGACCAATAAATAAACAGAATGGACTTTTTCTTTCGCCACTCCAGTCTGCGGTCGTCGTACTATCACTAAAAACAACTTACACGGTAGTATTAAGGATTGAGAACGAAAAAGAAAATTTGGAAGAGATGTCCCGTCGAAGAGTATCTGACCTCGATCACTTCCATGCAGACTTCCCCGGAGTTCCGTGGTCAAAATGTAGAGGTGAATAAGAGAAGACCCGATGTCGGGATTCTAGAAGGATCGGATGTCGGACCAATAAAGGACTCTCGAGGGACCACACCCCCGTTCCCCCGCCCACCACCACAGACCCTGGATTTCAGGGAACTTACGTGAAGAAAAGGATTTAACTGGAACCCCCTAACTCTGTCTACACTTACAGAG
Organism: Capra ibex; assembly: GCA_006410555.1. Taxonomy (NCBI): domain Eukaryota; kingdom Metazoa; phylum Chordata; class Mammalia; order Artiodactyla; family Bovidae; genus Capra; species Capra ibex. Next base: position 48,314,128 of record SJYO01034137.1, on the reverse strand, counting down.
ACTCAGAGTTTGTGAAAGTGCCTAAACAAGGAAAGTAGTGATCTACCTCAACTTCTGTGTAAAGAAACGAAAAAGACTCCCGACCCAACTCTTTTATATAATTCACGTCTTCGGTGGGGAAGATGGCCCTCGTTGGAAAGACACCATACCCCATTTCTGTCTTACAGACGAGAATGTAGTAAGTCCGGGAAGAAGCCGGGGTGTTTTTCAAGTCGTCTCCCTTCCACCGGTCGACGTTGAACCACAGGAGTGGTCGACGATGTCCGAGACCAAATAACCCCACCGGGGACGTGAAGGGTCGTACTCCTGCTACCGTCCGAGAAGGGGAGTGGTACAGACTGAGTCTCGACCGACCACTCGATGACAAATCGGGAGGGTGTGAGGGCACTCCACCAATCCTTAGGGAGGGAGTCCACTAGACCGACGAACAGAACAATAACTAGGGGTCTGGACTAGAGAGGAGGGTGTTCGGTCGAGGGTGGGGTCTCAGGAAAGGACTAAATTGTCGTACTTACCCCAGGTCTTAGGACAGCCCGAGTCGTGACATCGTGGTAGAAGTAGGGGGAAGGGGAGAAGTCTGTCCCGGTAGGAGAGGACAGATGAGGGGAGAGGTAGTGGGGCACACCACCCGACCTAATGGTAAAACGGACCCCACTACTACGGATAATTAAAAATCAAAACGAAAGATGAGACTTGGGGAGAAACAGGAAAGGTTCACCCTCCCACACTACGACTACTGACACTCTTATATATATATAAAAAGGGGAAGATGAGAACCGTTTTGAGTTAACATACAGAGGATACAGCATCCACATCTCCACTTCTCTTCGGTCTAGGAGGACCACCACCCACCCTACACATCCCTACGATACTATTCTGAAGAAGGAGACCCGTCTAAGACCTAAGGTGTGTGGTATCAGTAGTAAAAGGTCGGACTGGTTTGAAGGAATCGAGAAGTAACAGAGGAATCCTATCCGTTAAAAGACAATTGTTAATTCAGGAATAATTTAACAGGAAGAAGAGAGAGGGGGAAAGAGTAAGTAAGTAAGTAAGTAGTGAAGTTAGTATGCCGTTCATTTACAAAAGTAAATACACGACAAGGGTGGATCAAAAATTAGAGATACTTCAAAAATACAATGACTAACAAAGAGATATATTAAAATACAGTACGAGAAAATAATAAAATTCTTACAAGAAACTACAAAAAGGTATCAAAAGTCAATGGGTGAATTTACCACGAGTAAGAGGTGATAAATATCTGTTAATAAATAAATGAATTTATAAGATGAGGAGAAACTATGTTAAAAAAAAAGATTTAAGAAAATCTTATCATAACGATGTCTTTTGAAATTCGTCCATCAAATACGAAGAAAACCTTAAAAAAAGGATCTCTATTTAAGAACCCTCATCCTAGACAACAAATTCAACTAACAGTTCACCAAGAAGTTGAATTCCTTGGTGTTTGTTGTGTACCCACAAGGTCAAAGGGACCTACGACTTGACGGGACACAGAACCTATTGAACAAACCTTTCTTACATCAAATTTACAATCTTTCAAAGCAAATCAAGAAGTAATAATCAAGTCAACATAAATTTCAAGTCACAGAGTGTAGATTTCCAAGGGAACCACCGAGTATGTCATTTCTTAGACGGACGTCACCTCCTCTGGACTCAGCTAGGGACCGAGCCCTTCTAGGGGACCTCTTCTTTTACCGTTGGGTGAGATCATAAGAACGGACCTCTTAAGGTACCTGTCTCCTCGAACCACCCGATGTCAGCTACCGTAACGTTTCTCAGCCTACGTTGATTGTCAAAGTGAAAAGAGAAAAAGGAGGGTGTAGATACGGACCCTGCCTTTCGTGTCACAAACTTGGGTCCGTCCGGGTTCACACTAGAACCCAGACAACGACACCAAGTTCAAGACCGGTAAACCTACACACACTTGTTCAATGAATTCAAGAGGTTCCGAGTCAAAGAAATAGACATTTTATGTCTATTATGGATGGAACATTCTGACAACACTTTTGATTTATTTTAAAATCTTCACGGACGTATCATTTCAAAACAGGGGGAAATAGAGGGAAGAGCAGTAGACAGTAAACATAAAAAAGTAATTTTTAATACAAAAATATAAGAAAAGAGTAAATAGATAAGTCCCGAACTTTCACCAAAGTACATTAGGTCACTAAATAAAAACTAGTTATAATTGAGAAATAGACAAGTATGAATTATACTTATAGAAGGGTAATAACTGACGAAGATGATGTTGAGATACATCGTAAGAAAGGAAGTCCTTCAAGGATGTTTTCTATAAGTGATACACCGAGTTTGTCATTTCTTGGACTGACATTACGTCCTCTGGACCCAAGTTAGGGACCCAGTCTTCTAGGGAAACTCTTCCTTTACCGTTGGTGAGGTCATAAGAACCGACCTCTTAAGGTACCTGTCTCCTTGGACCGTCCGATCTCAGGTACCCCAGTGTTTCTCAACCTCTACAGACTCACTGAATTGTGAAAGTTCCACGAAATTTAAATAATTTAATATAAAAACCGAAGCAACGTAGAAGGAACGACACACACACCCGAAAGAGATCAACGTTGTTCGTCCCCGCGATGAGAAGTAACGTCACGTGGTCGAAGAGTATAAACACCGAAGAAAACAACGTCTCACGCTCGAGGATCAACGTACCCAAAGTCGTCAACACCACGTGCCCGAATCAACGAGACACCGTACACTTTAGAAGGGCCTGGTCCTTAACTTGATCACAGGGGACGGAACCGTCCGTCTGGGAATTGGTGACCCGATGACCCCTTCAGGGGGTCCATGAAATTATGTAGTAAAGTACGTTAGAAGGTTGGTAGAGTACGTTATGAAGGCGGACTTTCATAACAAAAAGTGAAGAGTCTTATCTAATGTGTTTACAATTAGATACATTAGATACAATGGTCGAACTGGTTCCAGTCTATCGACCATTCACTGTCTCGATCCCACACTGGGTCCGACACACTAAGACGAGACGACAAGAAAGGACAACTCAGACTAGAATTCAAACTACAGTTTGTGGTCTAAAGTCTTTACCTAGAAAAGAGGTGGACAATTGGTAATGGTGGTCCTAATACCTTTACAACTCCTCCACTCCGGTGGAAAAACAAACGTAGAGGATTAATTTCACTATTGTCGAGGAAACAGTAGGTCCACGACTCATTACCACCGAAAGTACAGAACAGACAACTGATGTCTCCATACACAATTCTTGTCACATGTTTTTCAAAAGTTATTCGTCCCCTGAAAACTACCGGAGTAAAACCTCCATCACTATAATACAAACGGGAAGGAGCACCCGTCCCAAACCCCTGAGTTGCCCATGTGGGTGCCTTCTACCTGACTGACGTCTACGTCAAACACAGATGCTCACCTGGTTCCGCTCTTCACCATGGTGGGGACACACAGAGACCCCGGTGAGAGACCCCTGTCCCATTCACCCCAGACTTCTACCCAGAAATCCACCTAGGAACCCCGCAATCACAGTATAGTATCCGTCGTCACTCGTCGTCCTCCTGGGGACTCGACCCTCTGTCAAAGAGAGTCCAAGGTGTTCACCGTTCAGAGGAATGTGAGTCGAACGAACAAACATTAAGTTCCCTTGCACACTACCGATAGATACCGATAGACACTGTGACTGCGGGTAAGGTCTTGAGAGGAACTCTCAAAATTTACTTTCTTAAGAACAAATCCCAGTCACCTGAGGGAACTTTAGGACACGTTCTAAAACACAAATACGTGTAAACTCCCAGTTCTCGAAAGTAGTCTACGAGTATAACCTCCAACGTAAAATATGACGAATGAACTGACAATTCAGTGACGAAGTGTACACATGATTAAAAGTAAAGAAATGTCTCAACGTTGTTTACGACGCTTTCAAGATCTTCTCTTCCCATACTATTTTACGAATGTACTGTATGAAAGAACCGAACTCTACCCTTTTATTTTTGTCACTTCTCTGATAACACATGTTAGAATTGTGTCTCTATGGATGTTCGTGGGGTTGAAATCCGTCAAGACCTATGACATTACTTAAAAGAAAAAATCATAAATTTTGTTATCGACCAAAAGTCTCCGTACTTTAATTTTCATTTATGATTCCTTTCTCCATTTTTAATGGAATTTTCTCGGTTGTACACTTCACTATTTATTCATAACAATTCCTCACTAGACGATGTCCTCTCCTTTTAATATGAAATACGTTATCATCCGTTCTGAACGAAAGACGTCGGGAGGAATACATTATAAATACAGTAACAAAGAGTTTCACAAGACTCTTGACGGAAATAGTCTTAGACGACCGCCACAAACAATATTTGTGTCCATAGAACCTAGGACCGACAGAAGTACTTGATCTATGAGATACTTATCCTGGTCCACTAAACTAAGACTATACGTAACTTTCGAATATTAGTGAACGTAATATAGACTTTGAAATGCACCGTCATGTCCAGTCCCACTCAATGTATTTGTAAAATTTCGCACAGTGGACGATATGTGTTAGAATTAATGAATACCTTTATTTCGTTTGTAGTAAAGTAACAAGGAAATTCGAGATACCGAAGAAATCACAACTGTTACGACTTAATGGACTTGATTTAAGGGTGTATTTACTTATGAAGTGAAGGACCTATTACACTAATAGAATCTTGTAAAATTTAGGTAATTCACGGGTCGAATACTTGAAAACGATGGTACATAAAATTAAAAGAGATATAGTTATGAGGTATTTTGTAATAATAAGAATACAATATTTCAGTTATAAATCTAAATGGAGGGAGAAAAACGAGAAATAATAAAGATTGTACAGATACGAAGGTAGACCCTAAAAAGAAGGTGGACAGACAACCACTCCTTAAGAAAGGTAAAACCGGACTTTTACAAAGATAAACGAGAAGTGAAAATCTCCCGTAAGAATGACCCGTATCTCAAGATCTCACCGTCATTTTATTTATAAAGTGATAAAATGGTAAACAATAAAAGTTATTCAATAAAATTTCAGGTACATACCATTGAAGTCGTAAACTAGAAAACAAGAGTCTGTCACAACCGGTTATGTTGGATCAGTCGAAGACGTCTTGTGAGAGGGAAGGATATTATGAAACGAAAGAATTTAATAGGTTCAGTACTTTTAGACGAACAAAATTTTCCATCACTAAAAGAAATAGTACACGTGTCTTTACAATTTTTACGTGTAAGAGTGTAAAGGGTGGGAGTTCTAGGACTGAAGAGTGACTTCAGACCACGCCCCAGTGATGAAACGTAAGTGTTTAAATTGTTAAATAATACTAAGTGTTTACCAAAACTACGTCCGTCAAGTACATGTTCTGCTCCTAGGCAATAAATCCTTTCTGCCATAAATTTATACTATCCCCTCAAGAAAGAAAAAGTAATAAAAAGTTCCTAAAGGTCGACTACGTTAATAGGACCTTCGAGGTAAATGGTTGTATACCTAACGTTCATAGTTGATAGGGAACAATTTCCACTCAGAGTATGTAGAAATGTTCTACAGTTTCACGTCCGACAAAGAATTGGTAAAAAGGAAAGAATTAATCAGAATATATAAAGACGATAAGATTGAACACTATCCAATCATCGGTCAATAATAACTTCCTCCCGTGTACCGAAAACATAAAAATCAAGAAGATAAGGGAAGATTATCTAACTCACCGAACACATACACGACACGATTCCACGAAGTCAGCACAGGCTGAGTCTGGAATGTCTGATGTCCGGCGGTCCGAGGAGACAGGCACCCAAAGAGGTCCGGGACGAGGTCCCCTAAAAGGGTTGGAACCTGAACTTAGGCGTAGAGAATACAGAGGACGTGACCGCCCGTCCAAGAAATGGTGACGGTGGTGGACCCTTCGGGAACTCACCGAATAATTCTCGGTTTCGAAAAAAAGTGACCGGGGGGAAGGGAGTTAATTGATTTAATGTGGAGAAGAGAAAATATTAAAAAAGTATCTGTCTAAACTGAATCCAAGTGAATAAATGACAGGGAAAAGTTTCACTTTTGTTTGGAAAGTATACAGTAAAAATCGGGATACTTACAGTTGGTGCATAGAAAGTAATAAAATACTATTCTTTCAGAGATTTCTCAAGTTCTTCGACGGTTTACCAAAATGTACCGTAGGGTCCGCCTCTTCTGTTAGAAAGGTTCTTCTATTTAATCTTTTCTAACTGACTGTTCTACACAAAAAAAATTAGACAACATAGACATGGTAATCGATTAAAGTATTAAAGTAAGGTACAGAGTACGAGTTAACGAATGTCAATGTGGAGATATATTTACAATCATTTACTCTCTCCCTCTTTTTCCACTCTAAGAATCTCCTCGGGTTTAAACGTTTAACAACTAATGACAACCTTCCGTAGAATTCCCATGGATTTAGGTTGACAGATGGGAACCTTAAAAATTATGTCATTTAGTAGTATCTTCACAGACCTCAAACGAATTGATAAAGTCGAATAATGTAGGACCCCGTCGATCAAGTGTCTTGGTGTATTAGAATTTTCCGGACATGTGGGATTTGAGTTGAGTAATGTCCTTAGGGGAGATGTTAGGTTTTATGACTTACGACTCATTAAATTCTAAGTTATTTAGTGATTAACCAAGGTCTGTTAATTTATAATTAAATTTCTATCAATTAACTGTAGACAATGATAATGAGACTTATTAATGATTATTTAAGTGATCGAACATCTGTACAATGTCAAATCTTTGTTCAAATGTTAAATGAAAAAAACTTTGAAACAATTAAGACTTTAACTTGTACTATCTCTGTAGATACTAAATTATCAATATTTGGCTTGGAGGTACATTGGTGGTAAGTTCAGTTCTTTAGTCGTGGTGACCGTGAGACCTTCAGAGGACATTACAATGAAGAGTTACGTCACTCGGAGTGGAGTCCACATTAGGAATCAGACTTCAAATACCATTAATATAAGACGAGAGAGTGACACAAAAGATAAACACAGTAGAGTAGACACAAGAAAACGGAGATGAAAGACCGAAAGAAGACTGAACCGTCAACAAAGTTCCTCGTTTCACCACAACTCACACTCCGAGTGGAGAGACCCGTAGACAAGAGAGACCCCAGACCTGGTGAGCTCTGGAGTGACGGAACCATCTAGAGACTTTGGAAGTGTCTTTCCAAAATTATATAAAAGAAATTCTTGGTAACGAGACCACAGTCTGAAAGACCAAAAAAAGGGGTCCCGCAGTGAATTGTCGATACATTGGAACCCGATTAACGAAAATTACGAAGTAATTTAGATAAGTTCTACTAAAACTATTTATTTAAGTGTATACTTTTCGTACACATTCTCACGACTGTGTCTCATTGGTGAGTCACCGGCAATCAACAAAAATAATCGTCACCTCACGACAACTATTCCGTGACAACTGATTCTTTCACATCCACCATACTCTGTACCTATGTCATTTTCCGTATCCAGGATTGGGAATTCTTCAAAAGACGTCAACCCCTCTATCCCTATATTTCATTACTGTACCTAAAGGTACATAGTGAAACCTTAGTTAATCAACCTTATCCTTCCGTCGTACCGTATCACCTTTTTCTGAGATCCGAAGTATTTCGATCTGTCCAAACCCAAACCCAAGTTTAAAACAAAGACGGTGAATGGTTAATACTGAAACCATTTGATGAAGGGAAGCAACATAAAAAGGATAAAAATATTACTCCAACTATGACGTATCCCTAAAACACATAAACATAAAAACTTAATTCATGTTATTAGTACGTTTTATACCCGTGAATTGTTTGTGGACAAGGAAAAAGGGTGAGTCCATGTTCATCTGATTCGATCCACAACCCCCTCCCGGGTCTGTTATTAAAGTCCCCGTCCTCTTAAGTCGCTTCTCTTCCCAGAACACGTGTCCACACTAGTGACTTCTGAATGTTTCTCTATCCTAGATTCGAGTAAAGAATCACTCCACTCCCTCTCCCTCTCGTCAATCCTTTGTGTCTGTCCTCCCCGCTTCCTCTCGGTTCCGTACACCGGTCTCACCCCGCTAAGACAGAATTTTCTATGAGCTCTCCGTGCCTCCTGGAGATACATTCTCGAAAACGTAAGCAGAAGGAAAATTTAGGAGTGTCGTGGACTCAGGCCGTGGTAACGGAGGTGCCTCTCGACTCCCTCGACCTCCGAGTCACCGAACGGGGTAACGGTGAGCGGGACATTTCTCCTTTGTCCTGAGTCGGGATGGAAAAGATTGAGGACCGTCTGTCAAAAACCCTACTTTCTGACACCGGTCTACACCTACCGGAACGTCGGTTCTATCCTCAACAAACAAAAAGATTTATCTATCTCAAGGTGAGGGATGTTAGACATTGTCGTCTAAATTTCTTATAAATAGACCACGTTAAGGTCTTGGCTCTCCTCCGTCCCTCTGGTTGATCCTCGGGGACCTCCCCTCAACCTGGACATTCAGGGCTCCCCGTGGGGACCGACCTCTCCTCACGCCCTAGTGCTCTCACCTACCTGACTCCGGGTGAAAGAGGAGGGAGGAAGCCTTGGACTCTACTTGACGGTTTCCCGAAGAGAATAACTCGAGAGTAGTCTCCTCAGGACTAAGGCCCCCATCTTCTTGGTTTCTGTTTCCTTTCTCTTCTGTTCTTTAGAACAGGAATCGTGACTATTCCCGTTTCCTTCCCTCCCTTCCTCTTCGTCACAATCTTAGAGGTCTGGTGTGGACTTACACCCAAGACACGAAACACTGGAACGGTCTTTGTGTCCGGTCCGTCTGGGACCCCTTGGTGCGTCCAAGGGCGTTCGTCGTCCGGGTGCAGGTTTGACACTTCGTCTTCAAACAGAAATGACCGGAGTTGGACGTATAAGACATGGGTAACGGGATGGTTCACACTTTTACACTTTCATAATCAAAGAGTCAACACAGACTTAGAAACACTACGGTACCTGACATCGGACGGTCCGAGGAGACAGGTACCCTAAGAGGTCCGTTCTTATGACCTCACTCCAACGGGTAAAGGAAGAGGTCCCCTAGAAGGGTTGGGTTCCTAACTTGGACTCAGAGGGCGAAACCGTCCGTCTAAGAAATGGTGACACGGTGGACCCTTCGGGGTACGTGACAGATGAAATAGTACACACTAAAGAAAAAAGAAGGAAGAACATAAAAGGTTTCATACCTTCACTTTCATTGTACGTTACAAAAATTTTAGTACTTTCAATACAAAAGGTTTTTTCAAATCATATAAATCTTTCAGTGATGTGAGATATGATGATGTCAAGTATCACTCTTGGAGATTGTTTACTGTATCGAAATCCGGTATAAAATTAAAAAAAGGAAAAACTTTTTATCTAAATGGCCTTTGAAGGTCCTAAAAATTCCAGTTAATACCTACGGGACTCCTTTCTGTTTGATCAGAAAGGGTTACTACTTTTCATTCAATTAGTACATTTCTACAGGAAATAATCTAAGCCCCCCCATTAATAGTACACTGAATGACTTGTCCATCTACTCTTAAGAATCTACCCGTCATCCTAAACCCCATTTCACAGATGTTTAAAAATCATAAACATAATACAAATACAGATTAAATTATTGAAATGGTTAAGTCATGAAAAGAGACTTCAATACTTCCCTAACCATCGAATACCACAAAATCCTGGAAAATTTCCAGGACATCCCAGATTGGATCGTAAGGAACCTCCTTAGAGACTGAAGATCCGGAATAAGGGGTGCATTGGTTTTAGGTATGTGGTAGGTCGGCTGATGGGTTGTCGTTCAGGCCACTGATCTTACACCGTTCGATCGAAGAGTGTCGACCTCTTAGATCCCACGAACGTTTGTCCATCAGCAATAGTCATCCGAAAGGATAAAGTTGTGTGAACTCCTTAGACTGTAGGCTCCTCATCGTCACTCAGTGACACCGTCCTAACCGACCATAGTCCTAAACCCTCCCCGGTTCCTTCCCGAAAACGGTAAGAAGTACAGTACCGGAAAAACTGAATGGTTTATCCTTCAACTGGTCCTTCGATCAGCCTGGACAATTGTAGAGTACAGGTAGGACATGTAAATACCCCTTTACATTTATTTAACGATGTTTCTCAAGAGAAACCAGAACACCATCAAGAATAATAAAAAACCAAAACAATAATAAAAAAATTAAAATTAATTTTGTAAGGTGTATAATACTTTATACCATCTTATTCTTTTTTCACTTCAAGAAAATTAAGACATGTTTAAGTAAAAAAAACAATAAAAGTTTTTAGTGTATTCTTATTTAATTTATGGATTAATTTAATATACTCATTTATCTTCTTAGAACCGACCCTCCTTTTACAGTAATATACTTCGAATAATATATATTTCAACAATAAGGACCACTCCCTGTCTTTCTCACAGAAAATAAAACCCACTTGGAGTACAAAACGATTTCGGACTTGAATCTTCTCCTCCTTAGAGTTACATAAAGAACTTGACTTATGAAAAGAAGGTGAACAAGGATCACAGTTTAAGGACAGAAGAGGGGAAGAGTAGTATGTACCACTCCTACTGTTTTGCCATGGAAACCTTAAACCTTTTTTCCATATGGTTCGAGTCACCGACTGCCTTTGTATGATTACAGCGGTAAAAGAGTCGGTCGGTTTTAAATTAATCACGGCTTTCTTCCCAGAGACTGTAATATTTCCTAAGGCACGTGGGACTCAACGAACGACGGACCACATATGTTATTCATAGTCACACGCTACGACAAGTCGAGTTTCCTCACAAACACCCCCTAGGACGAAGGAGTAGACCCCAGACCTAGTCGTTTACATCTCTTCTAGGGTCTTACGAGACCCTTGAAGGTCCGTCAGAAGGGACGTCACCGAGATTTTTATCCCTACGACAAGGAAAAAAAATTTTGTGTATCATCCCCAGGTGACTTCGGGGAACAGGGGGACGTCCCTCCACGATCGTCCCCCTGCTAATCCAGAACAGTGACAACACACACGACACGTCGAAAGGAAGGAACCAGCATCTCCGTCGGTGAGTCTCTATACGTCCCACGGTGCAGTGGTTAATTTACCTTGATTGAGGGATTCTGTCAACAAAGACATGGGAAAGTCCTTTTAATCGGATCCTTTTGTTTTGCTCTCGAAGTTCCTAGTCGGAAACTCAGGAACAGAAAGACGGGGAACGTCGAGATGCTTTAACGGGTGTTACGTATATCCTTGTTTCTCTCCCACTTCTACCACTAGAAAGGAGGACCGAAGGCTGTGTTGAGGGAAACATTTTCGAGACGTGACAATGTCTGGCACTCCATTCTCAACAAAACGATTTACGTCACTCCCGACGAGACCGAATGAATCTGGTACACCACCCTTTCCGTACATTCTAGTAGCTCCAGAAAAAGGACGTCTCTAAAGGACTCGGTCGTCACCCGCACTTCAGACTCTTGTCGTCTCTCACTTCTGAACCAGACCTGTGATCGACACTACACTTGAAAAATACATTTTGACATAACCCGACGAACTCACTCGACTTGGACGACTGTAAAAATGTTCAGTGGACGGTAAAATCATTCCCTTTCTTTCGTACCTACAACCCGTAATACCTTACAAGAGCAAATAGAATAGTATCGGACAAAACCCCTTGTACGTCTTTGTAGTGGTACCTCTTACTCTTAAACCATTTTTAAACTAAGGTAGATTTTTACATGTCAATTGGTGTAAGACTCCTATAAACACCTATGCCACCAGAAACTAGACCTGGATCTGTCGTTATATTCTTTCTACGAGGTTATCAATTTGTTAAACATAAAGTCGAATCAATTAAATTTTCCGTAATTTTTCGAGGGTCGACAAAAGATCGGAAGACTTATCGTGACCCCTTTCAGGATCAGACGAGGGGTTAGACGATGTTTTATCTCTCTATACCGTGAGTATATTGGAAACCTTTCACTGTGAAATAATCGGGATCATCTCAGTATGTGAAAGGGAAGGTTAAGGGTCTCTATGAATTGATCTAATAATAAATTGTTTTACTTTGTTTTAGTTTCTTACAACATTTTTACAAGTTCAGGTCATTCTTCGATAAAAAAAGAGTCTTGCAAAATGCTGAATGAAAGGTAACCGAAACAAGCGGGGTGGCGACCCAAGTGACCTGTCCCTTTAGAAATACAGTCTTCCGAGGTACAAGGTCTACAGGGCCCGCATGAGGAATTAGCAAGCCAGTGACCTCTTAAAGGGGCTCCGCCGATATAAAAACTCCTGGTACTACAAGGTCCGGAAACCTAAGACATTTAATGTGTGCGTAGATTCCGGGTCCCGGACTCACGTGTGGTTCGACACACTGTCTGTAGTCCGGTCCGTGTAGGTTCTCATTAAGTCCCCCTTCACTGTCCTCATTCGACATTACTCAGTGTTCCTGTGCACAAAGTGTCGACCCTCGACCTATCCGTAGGACACGACAAGAGGATAAATTCTAACAACACGACACGATTCAACGAAGTCAGCACAGGTCGAGAAACGTTGGGATACCTGGTATCGGACGGTCCGAGGAAACAGGTACCCCGAGAGGTCCGTTCTTATGACCTCACCCAACGGAACGGGAGATCCCATAAATTCTAATATAAAGAGATTTTACTTTTTCTTTCATAAAAAGTGAGAGTCTCTTTGGAATTAACTAGTAAAGACGGTATCAATGTTACAAGATCGTACATTCGACATAAAGGATAGAAGTAAAACTTACTTCTATAGAGTCGAAGGAAATTTGAGGTCCCCTTTCCTTCCCTGATTGAAGGTAACAGACGATCTACGGTATATTCTTTAAATGGGACACCGAGTACCAGTCTCGAGTTCTTTGTGATGAAATCTTACAATCGACAGTGTGTCCGTTTGTTAGGGTTTCCTCTGAAATAAGTGACTTAAGAGAAAGGAGTCAAAAAAGACTTCCATCTATGAGGTTATCCAAATGTGACTTAGGGTCTATGAGGTGACCCCAAACTTTTGTCCTGGTTAATTCCAAAATTGAATTTATTTTTTATATACTGATATATAGATTTATTTTATGTAGAGAGTATTAAAATACATTTTTTTATATTCGATAAATAAAATGTCGGAGCACTAAAACATTTCCTGAGATTCTTCCTCAAACTACCGTTACTGATCTTATAATAAACTTTTTCTATCGTTACGTAATTTTCGTGAATTTTGTTTTTGATTTCGACACTCAGACTTTGATAAGTGTGAAGCCTTTGAATGATTTTATTCTTCTCTTATTTCCGAAGGAAAAAAGTACAAGAAATAAATTCCCCTATTACTGATCTGAAGGGTTGGTGTACCCGGTGCAAAAGATGCGGAGTTGTCACGTTAATAACAATTCTCATTTTCGACGTTAAACGTGCTTGTTCTTTCACCTCGCCTTACACCCCGGAGATCCACCCGTAGGGAACCTAGTCCCGGTAATAAAATTGTCTTCCCTGATGACACGTTTGGGGTGTAAGTGTAAACACGAATGCGAGTGCATATAAAAGGAAAGGACGAGACAAAGTGAAGATGAAAAAAAGGAGTTGTAAGAAAGGTGTGTGCTCGTACCCAACTCCCGTTCTCCTTCTTCGACCTCCACCGGTAAGAGGAGGAGACAGAAACGCAAGGGTCTCCGGCACACACCGACGAAAGAGGTCACAAGGTCCTCGACCTTCACTCGAGGAGACGAATTGAGGTCGTGACGGAGACGAACCCTTCGTACATTTTAACCGAATATATGTGAATTCCCCCCCGACCCTATACGGTATTTCGTCATACCCGGAACTTACTAGGATAAAATTGTGAGGTCACCCTATAGACCCTACTGACATCCTTAGCGGAACAGTGGACCGAAACCTTTTCTTTATATTTACAGTCACTTCATCCAAAGACAACATTCGTCAATGACCATACAGGTTTCCCGTCCTCCCCCTCTAACATCCTTAAAGGTACCAAGACGATATATTACCGAAAGATCGACCCCTCGTCTTTACCCCTGACATACCCGTTCTTCGGTCGCGACCTCAGAACCGTGTCCCGGTCGAAGGAGGACATAGACAAGAAAACACCAAAGACGTCAAGCGATTTTCAGAAAGGATAGTCTCTACTAGTGGAAAGGTATACGAATGGTTTACATGGATCTCCCAACCCGATAAACCATTGCTACGTACTAAAACGTATACCTCCCAAGGAGTGTACCAAGATCGGAAAAAGAGAAGAGAAAGGGAGGGAGGGAGGTAGAGAGAGAGAGAGAGAGAAGGAATCATATCAGAAAGAACAAAGTAAGGAAAAAATTTTTTTAAGTTTATACTTGGGGGGGGAAAGACAGGTAAATATAAGACAAGTATATCGTGGTGAGGTGCCTATCAGGTCCTCTCCATGAATAAAACGTTGAAAGTCTATGGAAGGTCATAAGATTCCGAGTCAGATTCTTAGGGAAATCGTCTAAAAAGTTTACGACTGTCACTAAGATGGGTGATGATCCAGTCTTAGGGACTCCCGTCACCCGTAGACATGAAACTTTTTTGACGGACCACTGAGACTACACGAAGACGAATTCCCGGGACCGTGGTTCCTCCGAGGAACTCCCCGGTGTCGAAACAGGGACGACCCAGAGTCACGAGTCGTGCCACGGACGGAACCTCCTCCGTGACCACAGAGAGACGACTTATTTACTCACCCATTTCACTCATAAATTGAACCGAAATATGAGAAATCAACGATCCTGTACGAACGATGTACCACCCACGAGTTATTTATGGTTTATTAAACACTGAAAAATAAACCTATAATTTTTTTAAATGTTGACGATGACTTTACAGTTTAGGGTTGGAACGGACTTGAACCCTTGTCAGGTCAAAAATAGACTTTTTGGTTGTAACGACGGAGTGAAGCGAAAAAACTAACCAATCACCCCGGGACAATAAATCTTTTTCTTTGATTTTAAAATTACTTGTCATCATTTGACCGTAGCAAACAATTCAGAGTCGGAACCTGAGTGGTACATGTCGACCGACTGAAAAAGAACTGTAAACTGCATCCGAAGTATCAGACGTTTTTGAAATTTGGACAAAAACACTAATTTTCCTTTTTTGTTTCGTAGTTTTTCGAAGTAATTGTCTACACACAAGTCTAAGGTAAATTTTAGGAGAAAACGAATTACTGTTCGTACCGATCGAATGGTCAGACTATAAAGATAAACATTCCCAAAGTTAGTCGGGAGTTGGAAAGATACCCAGAAAGGTGTTCATTCTTACAATAGTGTACCTACGTAAACTTTCGACCCATGTGGTGTCCTTCCTCCTTTGCTTGTGGTCTAAACACCTAGAATAAGAATTCAGAAGGATCGTAACAATCACCTCTTATGGATGAAAAAGAAAGATTCGGATTCAATCAAATAGTCTAGCGTCTAGGGTACGATTAGATGTACCAATGCAATATCAACTAAATTCTTCAAGAGTAGGAAAAAGGTACCGGGTTCATCGTGGTAGAAGAACACCCTTGAGTGGACAGTACTATTTTGTCGTACAACTGATTCAGAAACTTCTCCAGTCCGACGAACCCTCTTTTTTTCGGGAACAGTTAAACTAGTTACCGGTCGAAGTCGAGACCTTCACGGAGTATTATAAGAAAACGCAGTATGGACACCCCATCCACCACCCCCTTATTATTCTTTTCCAAGACAATCACAAACACTAATTGTCGTGTGATCTACCATGTAATCAACACTTTTTCCGTAAGTTTTTATGACCGTAAATATCAGTATCTCAAGTTGTCCTCATATTCATATTTATTATAAATTGATCTAGGACTATAAAAAGGGGGTGATTTAAACTAATCAAGGAACATTGGTTCTGTGATTCCTGTTATCTATTATTTTTAGGATCAGTGTCTCGTTATCAGATTAGACCATTTATTTCATTCTAAGTAAAGTTTGTCTGAAATACTGAGATTTGTTTGTCCACGAAAAACCTGGGTGTCTAGGGGTCTATACAACGATGACCCGTTTTCAAATGAAGGTTCCCGACCCTTCATATAAACTGAAGGAGGTTTAAAACACTAAGGGTACCAAGGAAACTCACCGTGAGAAATAAATGAAGAGTAAACTTAGGTCCAATTATTTGAATAGGTCTATGAATCGCCTTGTTCATAAGACCCACGAAGATATGTTGGTCCGGATAAGAGATGACGGAAAATCAGGTAGAGAATCTCTGGAATTTCCTTGTGATCTACCAATTTAATATCCGTTTTGAAGTTGAGGTGTGACTAAGTCAAAAAACTAGTTTCATTTTTAGTGTCTACTCCCGTTTCACTCATCGAGTGTTCCGGTCGAGACGGTGTCGACCATCGTTTATCGTTCCTCGGGCACATGGACACGGGTTCGAGGAAATCGAAAGTGTACGACCCGTTTCCGAATTAGACGTCAGTCCTTCCAGGGGACTGAATATCCTCTACAAGACGTCGGTACAGGGTACACTGGGTTGAACTACCCTGTGGACCCACCCCCTCCGTCGGAGGACCCCCCTATATGTACGAGTTGTTCGTCCTGACGGGAGAGTGGGAAAGAACAGGTTTCGTCGGTGCAGGAGATGAGAGTACGGCTTCTACTTGTCCAAGAGAAGGGGCCGAAGGAGCCGGTAAAGGTGCAACCGGGGTAGGTACCAGGGCTACCAGTCCCGGGGTAAGTCGTACTTGAAGTACAACGGACAAGGACTCCGAAGCCACGGACGCCACCTTTAGACGAGGCTGTCTAGACACCGACCTTACTGACGTTCGTTCCGCAATCACTATCTTACTCACCAAGACAGAGAGACCTAGACGAATATATCATAGATTCGTAAGTAGATCGACCAGACAAAACTAGTAATTTCATCATGTACGTGTAATTCTATTTGTAAGTTTACCACATCCTACCTAGAGTAGGAAGGGGAGTTGAGATCGTTGGTGAGAACGGGTGAAGACTACACAATAGAACCACCAATACGGGTGTTACGATTTATCCATATACGAATATAACATCATGTCAAGTACCCCAGTGTTTCTCAGTCTGTACTGACTCACTGATTGTGTGAAAGTGTAACAGAGAGACGATGTTTTCAACTGTGATGACACTTTATTTTAAGTTAAAATACCGTTCTGTTCTGTTTAAATTTGTTCTTTTTAAAAAAAAGACGGAAAATCAGAGGAGAGAGGGGAGATGACACGTAACACATAGAACCTAATACGTACCTGGTATGGAGAGGTAGTCGTCTTTATAGGGGTATCTTACATTTGACTATGTCGGTGATACCTTCTGTCATACCTTTAAGGAATTTTTTGATCCTGATTTTGGCGGTATACTGGGTCGTTGGGGTGAGGATCCGTATATGGGACTCCTTTGGTTTTGACTTTTTCTATGTGCATGGGGTCACAAGTAACGTCGTGATAAATGTTATCGATCTTGTACCTTCGTTGGGTCTACAGGTAACTGTCTACTTATCTATTTCTTCAACACCATGAATATGTGTTACTTCATATTGAGTCGGTATTTTTCCTTGTGTAAACTCAGACAAGATTACTTCACCTACTTGGATCTTGGATAATATGTCTCACTTCATTCAGTCTTTCTCTTTCTCTTTATAGTGTATGATTACGTATATATACCTTAGATCTTTCTACCAAGACTACTTAAATAAACGTCCCGTCGTCACCTCTTTGTCTGTATCTCTTATCTGGATACCTGTGTCCCTCTCCCCTCCTCTCCCACTCTATATATCTCTCTCATTGTACCTTTGAATGTAATGGTATACATTTTATCTATCGGTTACCCTTAAACGACATGGAGAGTTCCTTGAGTTTGTCCCCGAGACACTGTTAGATCTTCCCACCCTACCCCTCCCTCTCCCCTCCCTCCAAGCCCTACCTCCCCTGTACCCACATGGATACCGACTAAGAACAACTATATACTGTCTTTTGGTGTTTTAAGACATTACGGGAAGTTAATTTTTTATTTTTCTTTATAGGGGTATCTCTCGTCGTACAAGGATCGTGGTTGTTCTGTCGAGGAATTTTCTATTGTAAGGGAGAACTAGAACAATCCTGGGCTACTGGATGTTGAAACATGAACCGTCTAGACCTAACACATTTGACAGTAATTATGCCGTAAATCACATCTCGATACAGAGTTTTTTTTTTAAATATCTTGACGAAACTGAAGATTACCCACCTTGTCAAGAGTCTCGAAAGACTAGACGTCAAGGACCCAATATTAGGAGTTAAACCGAACTTATTTTAAAAGGTAAAGAAAGAATCTAACTAATTAAAAAAGTATGTGGAATATGAAAAGAAGAGGGGGCAGAAAGTAAGGCGAAGACAATACCAAAATAAAGAAGATAAACTATTGAAATATCTTACTTATAACTTTGAAGGTAAAGAACTAGGAATTTTAAGTCTTAGAGAGGAAATCGTAGACTCCTTTGACCTAACACAGTACGGACAATGAAGAATAGTGGAAGGAAGGTGAAACCTTCCTTCGTAGACGGACCTTACGTCCTCTGGGCCCAAGCTAGGGACCCAGTCCTTCTAGGGGACCTCTTCCTTTACCGTTGGGTGAGGTCATGAGAACGGACCTCTTAGGGTACCTCCCTCTTCGGACCATCCGATGTCAGGTACCCCAGTGTCTCAGTCTGTGCTAACTCGCTGAAGTGAAGTAAAATGAAGTGAAGGTGAAACTGACGTCCCTTTATTCGGTGTCCGTTGACTCCGTATGGACACCGAACTAAGTGTGTCTTTATGACGGACGTCGTAGGAGGGGTGGGGTGAGTTATATTTCGTATCCCGAAACTCTCGAATAAACACCTAATCTATATAGAAGTAAACGTAGGTATTCTTAGACGGAGAAACAAGAAATACGTCTGTCAAGAATTTAACATTGTAGTCTCCTGGGTTTTTGTGGAGTTTTTCTCTTTCCAGGGAAAAGTTAAACCCTTTTCCCATTTGTGTGTCAACCGTGGACGTACACCTACTACGAAACACTATGTTTGTTCATTTCCAGGGTCCCCTTCTCTTTCCCTACACCGAAGAACGGTCAACCCGACAGGGGTCCACCCCTACGGTCCGAACAAGACGCACGGACAGACTCCGTGTAGATTTACATCCCGAAACCGTCGGACTGTGTACAGGAGTGAGGGACGACGGTGGACTTGTTTGCTGTCGGGAAGAAAGGTTCTTCAAAGGTCTTGTTATGGACCCCTGACCCCTTAACCACAAGGCGACGTTTTGTCCCCGACCCCTGACTTCCCGAGAAAAACGAAAACATCTCGCGTCAGACATAAAATGGTTTTGGAGTCCCGGCGGAGGAGGTCGTGGGTCGAAACTGGTCGTCTCTTATTTTACACGAACGTTTACGCTGGAGACTACACCTGGGACCCCTGTGAGTGGAGTCACAGTTGACCCGGTGGAATTTGCAAGAATCGGATCCCAGAATAAGACGGATTCTTACCGTGGAAGATAGGATTCAGTGTCCGAGGGCTCCGGTCACCGAGGTAAAAGGACATCATACATTAGGTAGGGATCTGACACTGGGCCGGGGGTACCAAGCACTCCTGGCGTGATGGAAAAAGACGTTCTCTGTGAGACATCAAAAGGTCCTTCTACTCAAAGTTGAACGAAGGTTGGTATCCCAGTAACAAGTGGTGGAGACGGTGACTACACTAGTCGAAATACTATTCAAACCGGTACATCATAGGTCCCCGTCGGAACCCCTTCTCACACCTGTATTCTCTTCCGTCCGTACTCCTTCACCTCTTTGCCGTTCTCTCCTCTCGGGGGTGCAGGGGTCCCTTCTCTTAGTTTGAATGAAACGGTGGCTAATATTGACAAGACCCGTGCTTATCGAAGAAACCCAGAAAGAATTACGGACTTTTTCTACCTCTATCCCCTACCTTAGCTACTGCCACCTGTCGTCCCCACGACTCTGGGTGTGGAGACCCCCCGACCGACCCCCGACGTTCCGGCTGAGTGCCAACATGTACCACTGGTGCACGTCCGTCAAGTCCTCGACAGAGAACATGAGCACCTAGGCGAAGTGGACGTGCAGCTTGTACCTCCTGCCCAACTAGAAGTGAAACATGAGGAAGAGGTCCTTGACTCTTTTGAAGTCGAACAAGAGGACAACTCTATCTCGGACCCCAGTCTCGGGAACTCTGAGTCTTCCTTGGCCACGTCCCCCACCACCACCGCCACCACCAGACAAAAATTTGTGACCTCGTATTTGGGAGGTTCAGTCACGGGTCCTTTCTTAAGCACGCCCCTTCGGAGTGGACGAAGTGCAACCTCTAGAGCGCCTCCTTCTACAGCAGCGGGTCCTTCGACAAGTCGAAGCAGTCGACCGAGTTCAGGAAGTGCATCAGGAGGGGTTAAAAGAAAGTTAAATTTCGTTTTCCACTGAAATTAGTCTCTCCCGACGGTTTGGGTGTACTCGTCAAAGATAGGTAGACACCACCCACGAGTGTAAGGATTTTGAGTAGATGTGGGGTGTCGTGTCTCTTTCCGAACTGAGTGTCTTCTACGATCTTTACGGCACACCCTTCTTGTGACCGATCAAGGAGTGTCCGTCAAAGAGACCAAAAACAACACATCAGTGAGTCAACGTAGACTGAGAAACTCCTGGGGTACCTGACATCAGACGGTCCGAAGAGACAGGTACCCTAAAGGGTCCGTTCTTTTGACCTCACCCAGCGATAAGGAGGAAGTCCCCTTGAAGGACTGGGTCCCTACCTTTGGTGCAGAGGACGTAACCGTCCACCTCAGAAACGGTAACGACGACGACGATGACGATTCAGCGAAGTCAGGACAGGCTGACAAACGTTGGGGTATCTGCCGTCGGGTGGTCCGAGGGGACAGGGACCCTAAGAGGTCCGTTCTTGTGACCTCACCCAACGGTAAAGGAAGAGGTTACGTACTTTCACTTTTCACTTTCACTTCGGCGAGTCAGTTCAGACTAAGAAACACTGGGGTACCTGACGTCGGATGGTCCGAGGAGACAGGTACCCTAAAAGGTCCGTTCTTATGACCTCACCCAACGGTAACGGAAGAGGCAGGAACGGTAACTCGGTGACCCTTTCGGGTAATTAAAGTCACCATAATTCACAATTTTTGTCTTTTAGATGTTTTTTCCCACTGTTTTTGAGTCAGTAAATATACTAGAAACAATAGGAGAAAATAATTCATCCCCATAGCGGACCCATAGTACTCATGACAATTGGTCCCGATCAATGTATTACACACCCCGAAGGAAAAGACTTTAATTCTAAAAATTCTACCGATGTCGTCTTTTACTTTGGTTCGTGTCACGTGCACCCCGACGTGTTCAACGACCGAACGCGGACTTCGGTCGGGACGACGTCCGACCTAATCGTTTGACATTCACACGAGGGACGGAGACGTAAGGTCAGGACGGGTCGAAGGGGAGTCGTGAGGGGCCAATGGAGACGATAATTGAGACGGTCGGGGCCCAACGTCTCATTCTCGGTCGCGGAACCTCACTAGGGCAACCAAAATAAGACTTTGAACAGACCAAGATCGAGTGATTTCAGGAACTTAGACCTCTGTCTTCTCTATGTAGTGACTTGAACCGACCTTACCGTCCAAGGACGTACGACCTACTTCGAGTCTCAATGTAAATTCGTCGTGTCACATCCGAATCTTTCTAATTTGTTTTCACATCCCTCCCCGACTGTCGTCGATGTCGACAGTAAGATTTTTATTTAGGTAAACGTTAAGTTTTATTACTGTTCTTTTTTTTAGATTTAGTGGGGGTATACTAAAGGACAGTGACTGTATATCTAGTCTGAAAACTCGTCTTATTCTTATCAAAATAAACGAGGATTTAGATCTTAATCCTACCAATTCTCTCCTTTCAGAAAAGGAAAATCTCTTACCAAGAAACGTATCCTTTTTTTTTTTTGTTTTTGAAAATTTGTAAAGTACCCCGGAAAGGAGTAGAGGTCACCATCGGGACGGAAATGATCACGACAAGACAATGACTCGTTACACTCTGGGTGACGCTGCCCCTGCCTCCGAGTGTGAACCCAGAAGTGCTACAGACTCACCTAAAATCGGTGCGGCAAGTGTCGCACCCTCGGGTGCTACGTCTCTACCCGGTACAACTAGGAAAACTGAGGAAGGAGAAGATAGTCTCTGTAGGAAGAGTCTGCCAGTTGTAGAAATCCTTTGTTCCGTCGTTAAAAGATCCGTTTCCTTCTCTTTCCGGAATGACTAGTGAGTCCAAAGACTGTTGGGACCCATTGTAGTAAGTGAAGGGTTGGTTTTGGAAGGTACGTCATTTATGTTTTGGAGTGAGGGTGTCTCTCCACGACCCTACAATCGGGACCCCTCTACGGTAGGGAGGTGAAGTGTTATAAAAGTTTTTCCACAACAATTGTCTCGGGGTGGGTCTGAACTTACGAAAACTACATAGTTACTGTCTTTCTACAAACCCGGAGTTCATTCTCCCTTCTGACATCGATGGGAATTGTAGAGATCTGGAGGAAGAGGTTTCCCAATACTTAGACAGTTTCACTGAATGTAGATTCACGAAGACTAAATAGAGCATTTACTAAACGTTTACAGCTCCTTCGTTGAAGAGGTGGTCGAGATGTCCGGTCGCGAGGTCCCGAAGACCCTCGTGGCACACCAACCACATCCGCTTCCAGAAGACCCACTAGAGGGTACGGACCCCCTGTCCCCCAACCCCAATTGCCCCATCGCAACACACACAGTCGACGAAGGGAGACGTCTCTCCGACGGGCATCCACGTGGGGTAGGGAGTCCGGTTTGTAAAGGAGTTGAGACCGGACAGACGGTGTCCTGCTAAGATAGACGTGCATATGATAATCCTCCAAGGACTTACCATATCCATCACCCTTGTACAAAAGAACCCCCACCTTTTTTTTTCGTCGTTTTGACAGGTTATTTTGAACTCTATCGTACGACTATTTAGAAGAGATAATAGGATTGAACAGAAAACAAATAATTTATCTGTTTTAAACTCCTTATTTCGAATTCGTTACAAGACTCTTTCATGTTTCATACTAATTTAAGTTACCCCTGTGAAAGTTAATCGAGATTAGACTCCGATCTCTCAAATTAAATCTTAGGAAAATCTGTTTCTTTACCCTTTGTGTTATATTCGGAACTATATCGATGACTCGACACAGGGTAATCGTTCCACAAATAAAGAATCAGAATGAGCGAGGTTCTTGACTCTTTACAGTCGTGGTCACGTTTCGAGTGGAAAGGAACAACATTCAATAGTTGTCACTGAATAAAATTTTTTGACATTTTTCCTCGAAAACCGTTTTAGAGAGTTAGTGTCTATAAGACCAGTGAGTTTTCTTTTTCTTCGGTTTGAGAGGTCTGGAACCTGGTCCCGTCAAAAAGTTATAGGTGTTTTTAGGAGTAGTCGAGTCCCTACCGTTCACGTCCCACCCACAGTAAGTCGACCTACCGTTGGATATTCCCCTTTCCTCTCGTTGTACTTCCACCGGCCGCCGGGTAGAGACAGAAGGAACAGGAATAGGTATGTACGTGGTTTGTTCGTGGATGGAAAGTACCTTACGAACTTCATGTGACATCGATACGTTGAAAAATTTGTCAACTTCAGCTAAATTTTATGACACAGTCAAAGTTCACATGTCGTATCACTAAGTCAATATATATATATATGTGTGTGTGTGTGTAAACAAAATATCCAAGAATGTTCGATAATTCATTAAAGGGGTACGATATGACATTTAGGACCATCGAATAGACAAAATACATATCGTCACACATAGACAATTAGGGTATCAGGATCAAACAGAGGGGAGTAGGCGAAGACATTGGTGTTCAAACAAAAGATGCAGACACTCAGACAAGACAAAACATATGTCTATGAGACTAAAAAATCGTGACTCTGTCGACTACTCATTCAGACTACCTTCAGAACTAGGAGGGGCACTAAGGGTGGACGTAAGTCTGACTCATGAACGGACTAGACCCTTCCGTAGTTTGCGTCAAAGCCGCGATAACGACCTCAGTTTGAACCTCCGAAACTTTGCAGCCTACTGTAGAACGTTCCATCGTCGGTGGTGTTTTATGAGGACGAAGTTAGAATCGAGGAAGGGAAGTTTTTTGAAGTTCGGTCTCTCTAACTCACTCTCTCGAGTGTGATCCTCACCGGTTTTGTACTGACCATAGCGGACGACTCCCCGGATATTGTAGATCCCCTACAGACCACCTTCCACCGTCCAACTTCCGGTCCGTAATCGGAGGACCTCGAGGTACTTTTACTGTCATTCCTAAAATCTTTCCGTATGACTATTTCCTACTTCCCTTACCTCTCTTCTGTTGTCGTTGTTGAAAGTCTTCGACTTTTTGTCTACCTATTTACCATTAACTCGGTCTTATACGTCCTTTCGACTAAGAACTGGATCACCCCTTTTCGGTTTCCTTGTCGGGTCACATGTGTAGCTTCGAGGGGTTTCCGGGTCTTGGACAGTCGTAACACACGGAAATCTGTATCCCTACTTCTCCCCCATTTTTCAATCAACTCTCAGATTCTTCGTCAACCGGAGTCTGGAGTAGAGGTCAAGGGAGTTTACTTGTCAGAGGAAACGGTGGAGTCCGTCTTCCACCTCTAGATAAGGGACCTCTACCAATTCGTCCACGTCCACCTCCGTCCCCATGGTAGGGTGTGATTTTACCCCCTTCTCCCAAGTCACTTTCACATACATGACTTACGACCATGAAAGTCGGAAGAAGAGGGTTGGTTTAAACTCTTGTGTCCGTCAATCACAATTAAGGTGACTCCTTCTGTCGACGTTCGTAGAAGAGGTCCCTTAGACCGGACGGGTCTTCTCTCTTTGACTTCTGTACCTGTACGTCTCGAGGTGGTCCTTTACCGGGGTTGTCCGGTGTCCTGTCACTTCGGTTTATCTATTTAGGGTTGGTCTTCATGTCTCGAGGGGTTTCGAACGGTCATGGAGAAAGAAAATCACCCGTGAATTCCCGGTAATCGGTAGATTCTTTTCGAAGGTTTTCTACAACTTTATTATTTTCAATTGAATCTTCTTTGTCTCTAATTTCTTGCTAATATTCTGATGATAGTTATTATATGAGTCTATCTAATCTAAAACATAAGTTCTTTATTCTTATTCTACGAAATTCTTTTATAGATCTCATTTTTTTCTGATGAGTTTTTAATTTTGTACTATCGGTTTTACTTTGTCTAACTCTCTCAACACTAACGGGTATTCCACTCATCCTTCTGTCTCTACTATTTATTTTCTGTTTTCCATTCTTTTAATTTCTTGGTCAACTCCTACAAATTATTAAGGTCTGGTAAGGAGTCTCTCGACATCAGGACACAAGGGTCTGACTTTCCCATGGGTCCACACTCCTCACTTTTATCTGAGTGTGGTTTCGTGGAGGGGGAGATTTTTTTTGAAAGTCATGTAAAATCATGTGAACCTCTATCCCCCAAATCTCCCCCTATCTTCCTCTCCTTCTCCCTTTGATCTTCGAAGGTTTCCCCTTTTTTCGTCTTATGTTTGTTGTCTAGTTCTTAAGTTTAACGTGACGTAAAAAATCGTTGTAGTTTTTGATCTAATTTTTTTTTTAGGAACACAGAAACTATAGGTCCGTTTGATGGTCACACTCCCGTTTTTTTCTGGAGAAAGTTGTACTTTCCAGAGTTTTTTTAACCGGAGTGTATGTGGGAAAGGGTCCTTCGGGATTCGTACACATGATAGGTTTGCTCCCTAGTTTGTTCGTTTTTCTTTTGCACCCTAGGACCTTTGTTTACTGGAGTCTCTCGTATTCTCGTGTCTCCAGGAATCTTGCCACCCTTTCAGGGAGGTTTCTACGGTCACCTCGTCGGTTGGTCCTCTCTAGGTCTTCCCTGAAGTCTTTCTGACTCAGTTGTCTTATGACTTCCATAAACTTATATAACTCTCCTTTAAAGATGTTGGAACCATCTCATATCCTATCCAATCCCGTTTTTCATGAGTCTTTTGGTTCGGTTGTTTTGTTCGTAGTTGAGGTCCTTTTTGTTTTTGAAAAATGTCTTTCCTTTTTATTACTGTACTTCTATACCTGCCCGTATCTAGTCGACAGACATCACAACTGTCCAGTATTATTACATTTGTGATTAACTTCTCGATCACTTTTAATGGTACACTAGTACAACTCTCTGACACACGACACGAATCAGCGAGTCAGTACAAGCTGAGAAACACTGGACTCAGGTGGTCCGAGGAGACAAGTGCTCTTAAGAGGTCCGTTCTTATGACCTCACCCAACGGTACGGGCGGAGATCCCGTCTAAGGAGACTTTACATGACTTCAATGTGACAAAGAGGGTTTATTTTTTATTGTATATGGTAATTCAAGGGCTATTACGACGTCGTTTAGGTGAATGAGGAGGAACCTCTGTCCAAATTGTCGTTCACCCATAGATCAGAATCCTGGTAAATACAGGATCAGGGGTTCTAGGAATAAAACACCGTAGAAACACCTCGTCTGATGATCAAACCAACGAAGACTCTAATAATCAAAAAAAAAACCTCTAATAATGAATTTTTTTTTAGTAATATCGAAGGTCTTTTAATAAAATGAGTATCTCTTCAATCTTGATTTATGTAAATTTAGGTGATTCTTAACTAGCATCAGTAAACTCTAAGTCAGAGTTCACCAAAAAAAAAATTTGATTCAATAAAAATCACATTTAATCTTTGTCAGACGTCAGGTACACGACGTCAGGTACCCCTACGTTTCTCAGCCTGTACTGTCCCATTGACTTGTTGTCGTTGTCCTTACTATGGACATTCTTTTTCAATTTGTTCTATTTGGTCACCGTATTCTTTGTTTACAGACGACGACCCAGACAAGACTCCAGGTACTGGGGGTGGAGAGGACCCCCGTTTCCCCGTCTCTTCTGGGTACTCACTCCCCTTCTCCTGTCCGTCCTGGGAAGGTGCCCGAAGACTACTGCTCCTACTTTGAGGACAAACCTTTCCTTCTTCACGAAGTAGGGTCGACGTGGAGTAGAAAATATAGGTCTAAAACAAAACTTTATGTACCTGTCTCGGAGGGTTTATTCCTACCCACTTTGCCGTCAAGACTAAAGTACTTGACATGTTTCAACAAAAGGAATGACCCTGTCCTCCCCTTTAGATCTGTTACGTCCTGCTCTATACCTCTAATAAGGAGTGACTGTCCTTCTTTTTGTAATCATTCATACACGAAATACCGAGGACTTATCCGTGAACACTTTATTCGGTGAACAAAGGTGACTCTTTCGGTCGAACTGGTGAGTGTAATAGTAACCCTATCTCCTGGGCCCTCTACAAGAGCCGGTCTAAGGCCAGGTCGTGCCGGACTTACATCAGAGGTTGTAATTGACTTCCTTTACAATCTTTTTAGTTATTTGTCTGTCCGGTCGACGACAGAAGTCTTGGGGGTACTAGAGTAGACTACGAACGACTTATGGGACGAACAACTTATGGGGTTGGAAAAACCCTGGTCCCTGACTAAAACACCTTCTGTTAAAGAGGTACCTGAATCCCTCCCCCCCTACCAAACCCTACTAAATTCGTGTAATGTAAATCGCACCTAAAATAAAGATTAGATTACGGTGATGACTAGACTGTCTTCCATGACCAGGTACCGGGTCTCCGACCCCTGGAAGACAGTACACCCCAAGGATTTTAAGGATTTTTAAGTTTTCCTAAAGTCGTTTTGAAGTTCGAGAGTAAGTGTCCTCTCAGATACTTCCAGTCTGACTTCCTGACGAAATTGGCACAAGAGGTATGGACGAGGTATTTTACGAATCAGTGATTTCTCAAGTATAGTCTTTGAGTCGAGTGAAAGCAAGATTAATCATTTCTTTTTCTAATTTCTGTGTGCTCGGGTACGACATGAGTGTCAGAGACTCCAATTTCAGTAACCCGCGGGCTCGTCTGGTCTCCGCGTACCACAAATGCCACAACAAGTCTATGGGTCCGTGACCCCACAGTATACCTTCCCGGTCCTGGTGGACACCCTACTTTGGTTTCGTCGACGAGTGACAACGGGTGTATCCTCCTACATCCAACGTGTCTCGACCCTCTGTCGTTACCCTTAAACAAAGGACCGAGGTAGTGGTTGAGTCTAACATACTAGGGATTTGGTTCTACTCCGAGGGTCCCGACCTCACAGGAGGAGCGTGACCTTGTTAGACTTACCGACCTTGCTAGGTCTGTCTACCTGGAGAGATAGTCAAAGTGCAACTGAAGGTAAACACAGGAAACGGGGCTAGACCTACGTTTAGAAAACGTAAAGTCTAGTTCGGTAACGAGATTCTTATTGTTTTATACTACACGTTTCATCGTTTACACTTAGACATGGGTGATTCTTATCATTAGTCCTATTCAAAGTACAACCAATAAGTTACTAGACTAAAGTTTATACCACTTTTTAGTTACCTTATCCTTTACATGCTTCTATTTGTACTGTATGGTACAAATTTTACGATACGATCTCAAAAGTGTCAACGTACTTCTCAATAAAATCACTAGATTGTTTAGTCGACTATTAATCGACCCTGCCCAGATTTTCCACTCGAAACCTTTTAAATCGAGTTATAAACACTACCAGTACCTTTATCTCTTGTCCTTCTACTTGACACAAAATGTACTGAAATTTTAAAAACACTCTTTTCTGTGAAGATAAGGACGGAGTAGTCTCAGTTAGAGACTCCTTCCCGTTGCTGTCTTACCAACTTAACCACCTGCGATCTCTAGCAAATCACGTTGAATGAGTGAAACCTATGTTCCCCTTGCTCCGACTCTGCACTGGATTGGTTCCAGTGTCTGTCACCATCACAACTTTCGATTGGCGTCTAGAGAAATTAAACCAGACGAGTTAATATTTACTTACTTCCTGAAATCAGATATAGTTACTGTATGTAAGTCAGTATGAAAGTACTTGTAGTATTAGTATCTCATTGTTTAGTGTGACTGAACTTATAGAAAATGATCCTTTAATTCCAGAGACCTCTAAGAATTTCGTTCGACACTAGTTAGTCCTTCAGTAAATGTCTCACCCTGACTCCGGCCTAAGTTTGTACTGAGTAGAAGGACTGGGACCGTCGTATTGACTCCGTCGACCCCTTCGCGTACCGAGCCTTCAGGGAAATCTCTTGAAGCCCCTCTTTAGCGGTGGAGCCTCGACTGTGCCCGACGTGGAAGAGGCCCTACGAGAGCACCACCACCCTCGTCCTCTCGACCCTGGGGGCAGCCCTCGGACCCGTGAGCGAGTCTCGACACCACGTCGCACTCCGAGAAGGACTCTTTAGGAAGAAAGGAAGAGAGAAGTGTCCACAGTGTGGACACGTCAGACCTGCTTAAGGGGGAGGAGGACAGGGGAAGGGGGATTAAAAAGTGTCGTAAAGACGTTATCCAGTGAACGTGAAGATTAGGAGGGACGACAGACGAAGGGACTCCTGGACTTGACTGTGTTATTACTGTGTCTGTCAAGTTAAACGACCTTCGGGAGTTTGTCCGTGTGTGGTCCAGACTGAAGTACGAGAGACTGGAGTGATCAATGTTTAGACCCCCGACTAGTCCGTTATCGTAGTTAGGTATTTCAAGACGTGCTCTTCCCACTCGAGTAAGAAATAATATAGACGGGGTATTGGAACGGAAACACCCGTGTCTTTTTATGTGAGAGGGGTTGACCTAAAGATCTATATAATACTTTGACAGATCTCCGTGAAACATTTATGTAGTAGTCCAGTAGTATTCCAATAGTCACCCTGGATGTCTCATTTGTCTTACGAAGATCCTAACTTACACATTTGACGTATGTAAATTTATCTAGTCTTCGGACCTTCAAAATCTGTAGTTTATGAACGATCAAATTATGAGTTTTGTACACTCTTAAGAAACCCGTATAATCGTTAACTAAACAACGTCAAAAGGACTAGTATAAACATTTGTTGACATTGAGTCTGACACCAGATAACAAACTGGTTTTATCTTCACCTCCTCTATATTCCTTTATAGAACTTTAGTGGTATAATTCAATAAGGAATATAGTAATATATATTACTGGATAAAATCGAAGATTAGGTAATGAAGTATACGACGTTTTTTTTTTTTCTGAAAAATTTTTTTCAGAATGAAAAGACTTGACACTGATCGAAACGTACCTAATCGTCTTATTTCGTAATCAAATTTTCAGACGATATTGTACCCGGAACTAAGAAGATTCTATTTTACTTCATAAATAAATACTTCTAATCAGGTGTTTGGTTGACTTACATCGTAATGTTCTGACTCAAAACGGGGACTAAAACGATATATTGTTTCTTGTAAAGGGACCAGAAATGATAAAAGAAATTCGAAAATTCCTTACCGGTTACTCTGTAGAAAAGACCGAATTCTGATATAAATGATTTGTTCATAGAGTTCACCTCGGAGGACTGACCTGTCACGTCAGGTTGTCACGAATCCCGAAAAAATAGTCCTTCATACTCCTCTCGTTTCGTGTCGAGGAGGTGACTTCCCCGACTTTTTATTTAACAAGTCATTGTCCCATTGTGAGATGAGAAACACACACGTACGATTCAACGAAGTCAATACAGACTGAGAAACACTGAGATACTTGATATCGGACGGTCCGAGGAGACAGGTACCCTAAGAGGTCCGTTCTTATGACCTCATCCAACGGTAAAGGAGGAGGTCCCCTAGAAGAACTGGGTCCCTAGTTTGGCCTTTTGACTCGGAGAATACAGAGGACGTTAACCGTACGACCCTTACGACCCCGACCCCGTCCTAGACGGGGACGGACGGGAGCCCGATCCCCGTCCTATTTATGTGCAGGTCCATAATTCAGGTGAACCTATCTGTGGTCGTAATAAGGAGATCGTCACTAGACCGTGTATTATTGTCGTACGTGAAACGTTATAAAACGTAACAAAAAGAACTCAAACATTACTTTAAAAAACCATTAGGCAACTTATTTATGAAGTTAAGATTTTATAAATGGAGAATCTTAAATTTTCAGTTACATGTATACCGTCACCACACTCCTTACTGTAAATTGAAATAAGTGAGAACCAAAGTTGTTGCCATACATTTTGATCTCTCGATTCGTACGACCCTAATATCTTGACTAATTAGAGACTATTTCATCTACGACTTTACTGAGACCATTCAGTGAACCGAAATCCCTTCAGTGAAGAGAGAACTGGAGTCGTGGGACCAGAGGTTTTACTCACCCAAAGTGATTCTCTTCATTGGGTAAATAAATATTTTTATGTAACAATAAGTTATATGTTATGTGATATGACTTATGGTATATGTGTAGTATGACACAACAGGAGATATGTTGCGAGTCACACTCCTGGGAACTTTATGGACCCACAGCTAGGTAAACCAGGGTCGGAGACACACGAGATGAGAAGGTATCTTCACTTGTCCGTCGTACTTGAGTCCCGCCCGGAAGAGGGTCCCCAAAGGTACGGACTCGGTTAGTAGACGGAGAAGATAGACGTTTTTTCTGTACCGAATATTAAACAAAAAGTCCTCTACACCTGGATGGGAAGTCAATATCGTTTAGTTTTTATAAAAACTGACCTAATTGAATCATGACGAAACCGTTCTTTCTACAACCAAGACAGTTGGAGTTAAGTAGAAACAATAATAGTATGTCGGATTTAGTTGTTATGAACCATTATAACGAGATTTACAAAATATGTATATAATAACACAAATTAGGGGTATCGTTGGGATATCCTCCCTTGAATGTCGAAGAGGGAAAAATTTCCCTTGATATTAACGAGTTTCAACATACCCATCACTTACTACGTCTATTCTAAACTGCCATCCAGACACCCAAGTAGTCAACTTCTTAACTACGAAAACTTGACACCACAACCTCTTCTGAGAACTCTCAGGGAACCTTAAGTTCCTCTGGTTTGGTCAGTCAGGATTTCCTTTAATTAGGACTTATAAGTAACCTTTCTGACTACCACTTCGACTTCGAGGTTATGAAACCGGTGGACTACGACCGGACTGAGTAACCTTTTCTGGGACTACGACTCTTTCTAACTTCCGTCCTCCTCTTCCCCTGTTGTCTCCTACTCTACCAACCTACCTGTGCTCAAACTTGTTCGAGGTCCTCAACCACTACCTGTCCCTCCGGACAAAACGACGTCAGGTACCCCAGTGTTTCTCAGTCTGAGTTGACTCACTGTCTTGACTTGACTTGACACCCAAGATTTCGGACACGGAATTATTAGACCCTTCGGTTGACAGATCGAACTCCCTTTCTCTCCGGAGGGTCACCACAAATGACAACCTATGGACCTGGACTACCCAGGATGTAGTACTAAAAGACAGTTCTCGAAACACGGATCTTTCGTGTCTTAGTCACCTCTTTTCGATGAGTATCTTTCGAGGGAATAAAGTCATGTCCATGTCTTGTGATATTGAAAAAAAAAAGGTAATTTTTTTTAACTTCATATCAACTCAATGTTATAACACAATCAAGGTCCACAAGTCGTATCACTGTCACGAAAACGTCTAATATAAGGTAAGTCAAGTCAAGTCAAGCCAGCGAGTCAGTACAGGCTGCGAAACACTGGGGTACTTAGCGTCGTGTGGTCCGGAGGGACAGGTAGTGGTTTAGGGTCCCAAGTGAGTCTGAGTGCAAGCAGCTCAGACACTACGGTAGGTCGGTAGAGTAGGAGACAGCAGGGGAAGAGGAGGACGGGGGTTAGGGAGGGTCGTAGTCTCAGAAAAGATTACTCAGTTGAGAAGCGTACTCCACCGGTTTATTAAGGGACACGATATGTCACATAGGAACAACGAATAGACAAAATACGTATCATCAAACAATTAGGGTATGGGGATTAAACAGGGAGAGGAGAAGGAAGAGGGTAAACCATTGGTGTTCAAACAAAAGATAAAGACACTTAGATAAGACGTATACGTAAGTAAACATAATAAAAAATCTAAGGTGTATATTCACTATTGTATAACATAAACAGAAAGAGACACACTGGATAAAGTGATTCGTATCATTCGTATTATAAGAGGTGTAGGTAGTTACTATGTTCACCGTCGTAAAGAAAAAATACCGACTCATTATAAAGTACCGTATATGTATAGTATAGCAATAGGTAAGTAGACAACTACCCGTGAACCCGACGAAGGTACAGAACTGTTAACAGTTATCACGACGATACTTGTAACCCCATGTACATACAAAAGCTTAATCACAAAAGTGAAAAAGGTTTATATACGGGTACTTACCTTAACGATCTTGTATACCATCAAGATAAAAGTCAAAAAATTCCTAACAGGTAACCCAGGGTATCACCGACGTCGTTAAATATAAGGGTGGTTGTCTTGTGGTAATGTAAAACATCAGAAACAAATTAAATTTGGAGTGCATTAAAACTAGACTATTACTTGATAATGAATGTCAAGTAAAACTTTTATTGTGTATAATTGTTCCATTCCTTAAATAAAATAACTATTAAAGTTACATAGGGGTACATCAATGTAGTCAAATGTTGTTTTATAAAGAATACATTAAAAATTTTAGTCTTAAACATAAATCCCGTAGGACCTGTAGTTTATTTGAAATAAAAGATATTTCTTTGTATTTTTATGGTTTTGTTGCTGGTTTGTATGCCACCCTTCCCCCATGTGAAAATTTCTATAATAATCACTTTTGAAATTTTATAACATATATATAATTTTCTACCTTAACACAAGACCGTTCTTCCCTCCCAATTCCAAAAAATTATGTTTCAAGAGAACAGTCACTCTAATGGGGTTTATACCAATAAAGTGGATAAACGAAGTAGTGGGAAGGGAGTATCTTTTGAGTCGAAATCAAATTTCTCTATAATTAATACTTAATAGTGTGTTATGACCTACGAAGTACTAGTGGATGTATACTCAAGTCACAGACGGGGTCCGTCACACCTCTCTCCACTTGTTTGTGTCGATTGAAAACTCTATAATCTGTTTTGTAATTACAGTTGTCGGTCTGTTCGATTGTGTATAGGTAAATAAGTTTGTGACTAGTACTGAAATATAACCCTTACAGTCATTCGACGGGTAATTGTCCTTGATGGTCGTTGTACTACTTACTTCTCCCCTGAGTGTCTTTGTTGTAGAAATCTATCTTCCAGACGACCTCTGTCCTCTTACATCGTTTACGTCCTCCTTCGGATCCCTTCCGACCCGGATCTACACTCGATTAGTCATTTTACGTAGGACAAGTTTACGTCTCAGAGTCCGTCATAAACGGAAATTTTCAGACGTAGAATTGTACTTCTGTGACCACGTCGGTCCTCGATGTACCACTATGTTTCAGTCCTTGATATTAAGTCTAGACTCTGAAGACAATAGAGGCCGTATTTCTCTTGTTGTTTTTTCTGTTACTTTTAAATTGTTCCTTTCCTGTCTTAAAAATAGTCAACTATTCTCTAACCATTTCAATCTCGGGTGATCGAGTATAATTATTGATCTTTGAACTACTTTTTATTTACTCTTATAGGTGTTTCGTAGTTTGTAGGAATTAATGTTTTGTGAAGAACGACGTGAATCCGTTCCCCCGTCCAAGACCCAAAGTTTATGATTA
Source organism: Capra ibex (assembly GCA_006410555.1). Classification (NCBI taxonomy): domain Eukaryota; kingdom Metazoa; phylum Chordata; class Mammalia; order Artiodactyla; family Bovidae; genus Capra; species Capra ibex. Next base: position 48,279,425 of record SJYO01034137.1, on the reverse strand, counting down.
ATTACACTTGTGATTAGAGACATTGTTCTTACTTGGAATCCCGGATCTACGGAGTAAAGTCGTACGTCCTGACAACAATTATATGTGGAAGTCCAACATGTACTTGGTCCTCCTGTCACTCCGTCTTTGTCGAAAGGAGAGTTTTTTACACGTGTCCAATTCCCCGGTTGTATAAAAAACGACTATTTACGTCGTCTAAGTCTGACAAGAGGGGAGTTCGTCTTACTTTACAGGTATCTTCTCTTTGACTTGAGGCCCGAAGGGTGGTGGTCGGGGAGGGCACGTTCAGGCTCCGACGTAAACGAGAAAACTCCTGTGTGACAATTCACTATTCCCTGACTGATCAGTCGGTCAGTGAGAGTCACGTTAGGTCACAACCAGACTAAAAAGGGGTCGTTTATTACCGACTAAAATTAAGGTGACCCAATGAATTGTGTAAGACATCCTCTTATCTTGAGGATCGAACGATAAGAAATAACTCAAAGAAGAACTAAAACCGTTCCTTAGACAGTTTTTAAGGGAGTTAATATGTTTCGAACAAAAAATTCCATTTAACTTCGTATCTACAAAGTATTTGTGTTCGACCATACTCGTCTAGTCTTCTCTTTCTCTCTTGACGGGGGGTGGGTTAGGTGTTTCCGACACCCCACCACTATTTGGAGGAGATAGGACGAAGGAAGGTTGTTTAATCGGACATTTAAATCTAAAGGTACATCGGTCACTAGGGACTTGCGGGGTCGAACGCCTCGGTATACTTCTCGTTCCCGGTCTACCCTCCTCTCGAAAGTAAATATAGGTTCACCCGACAAACCTAGACTTGTAGGGTCTACTTTTCCTCGACTCTATTTCGTTCGTCTTCTGAACCTCACCCCTCGTTTCACGGGGAGACCCATCCCCACTCCTCACACACCGTCGACCTAAACCGTAGAAGGATCTCTTTAATGAGTTACCTTAGATAAGGACGGTCGTACCTTCGTCTCCAGTCGAGTCCCAGAGTCAGTCACTAACTTATGATTCTTTACGAAAAGGAGAGTTAACACCCGATGTGTCCTGTACTTCTTGGTCACTCATTTTTAGTCCACCACAGTTGTTTGAAACGACAGACTACTTTAGTTAGTGACTTTTTACAAAGACCCCTTGTGGCTCTTGAGTTGTTACCGGTGTCCTTCGAACGACCCATTACACTTGACACGTACCGATCAGTCTCGTCCGACCAGTGCCCGAGATTCTCTGTCTTCCAAGGTCGTCTACCGAGCTAAGTTGAGACTCTAAAGATGACGGTCGTATGAAAAGGTGGGTCTTGAAATCGTGCACTGACAATTTGAAAATTACACTCCGACAGCGTTGACAGAAAGGGGGAAAGGGAGGGTCGCAGGTCAGTAAAAGTCTCTTGATAAGGACTATTCCAAAGATACTAGGGGTCATCTCAAGTTCCATCCAGTTCGTAAAATCGTTATTTTAATAAAAGAAACTCCCGTCCCACCTCAAGTGTTTCTTGTGAAACAATGACGTTTAGAAGGAACTTCTCGCGGAAGTTTTTGACTTTCAGGTAGTGGGAAATTTTTAGAAGAACGACGACGACGACGATTCAGCGAAGTCAACACAGGCTGAGACACACTGGGGTATCTGCCGTCGGGTGGTCCGAGGGGGTAGGGACCCTAAGAGGTCCGTACTTGTGACCTCACCCAACGGTAAAGGAAGAGGTCACGTACTTTCACTTTTCACTTTCACTTTAACGAGTCAGTACAGGCTGAATCGCTGGGGTACCTGACGTCGGATGGTCCGAGGAGGCAGTGACAGGTACCCTAAAAGGTCCGTTCTCATGACCTCACACCACGGTAACGGAAGAGGCTTTTTAGAAGGATCGGACACGTTAAAAGTAGTCGGAAAAGATACCATACTCGTTGGGACATCGACTACACTCGGCCCCTCACTGGTACCCGACTTTTTCGTACAACGAAAGGACTTTCTATATACACATATATATATATATATATATATATAAAAATTTACCTTTATCAAAGAAAAAATACCATACTACATAAAATAGAAACGAGAAATTTTAGGGTAGGGTCACTCGTTACCGATACCATCTATTTTAATCCACGGAAAGACTGAGTTAAAGTTCAATTTTGTTCACTATTTCCTATTATCACTTCGATCGAAACTTCTGATCGGTTTCGGTAAACCAGAGAGAAGAAGGGAATTTTGTGACCCCTACATATGAAGAACCCAGAGTGTCCTCTCTTCCCTTCCAAAGGACCTTATTCCGGTAAATTTCCATCGTTTCCAATTTTCACACTTATTGTCTCACCAGAAAGTATTGGGAAACCCCTTTTACGTGAACTTTCTTAAAAGAACTCTAACTCGTCGACTTAAATTTTTCTTTAGAAAGTGTCTTTTCATTTTTTATTTTAGGAATTTGTAACACCCCGTATTACTCATAGTGTGTCCTATGTTTCTGACTCTTACTTATGGTACATAACGAACCAATACCACACAATTTTAGAACCAGGACGACCTTTACGGACGGTTCGACCCGAAGAATGGCACATTGGGATCTAAAGAAGTAACATCTTCCGTCGGTTAATAAAAAATATTGAAAAATACTAATATTTTATGTGTAAAGAATATCTGAGACTGAGTACATCTTCTTATTTTCCTATCAGTTTCAGTGGGTATTAGGATAAAGGGTCATTATTAATTAATGATGACTTGGAAACTCTATACATATATATATGTGAAAAAAAGGGATCGTAAAATAGAAAAAACAAAGGAAACCTATCCAGTATGATAAGTGTACTAGGATATAGGGAAAAAAAGTTGATTGTATTTGTTAAAGGGTAAAATGATATTAATTAGTTTTTGTATTATAGTTACCGATATAATTATATAATATGTCACGGTGTCAAACACTTTCATAGGAGGAAAATAATCCGTTTTAATTGTAATAACTCATGGATAAACATACGTTCTGTAAAATGTATAAAAATAGTATTAAAACCCTTCGACCGTAGAGATAAAACGTCTGTTCTTTTGGGTCCAAGTCTCTTCAATCCATTGGATTAGTTCCGTCGTATTGAGTATTCCCATTACTCAACATTAATCCGGAGTTTAATCTTTACTCTAGAGTTTAATCTCGGGTTTACAAAAAAGGATGGGTTATGACGGAGGATTAACCAAATCCTCATCGACTTCTATGGTCAGGGTAGTGAAGTACCGTTTATCTACCCCTTTGACCTTTGTCACCGACTGAAATAAAAACCCCCGAGGTTTTAGTGACGTCTACCACCAACGTCGGTACTCTAATTTTCTACGAATGAGGAACCTTTCTTTCAATACTGGTTGAATCTGTCGTATAATTTTTCGTCTCTGTAATGAAACAGTTGTTTCCAGGCAAATCAGTTCTGATACCAAAAAAGTCATCAGTCCATACCTACACTCTCAACCTGATATTTCTTTCGACTCACGACTTCTTAACTACGAAAACTTGACACCATAACCTCTTCTGAGAACTCTCAGGGAACCTGACGTTCCTCTAGGTTGGTCAGGTAGGATTTCCTCTGGTCAGGACCCACAAGTAACCTTCCTGATTACGACTCCGACTTTGAGGTTATGAAACCGGTGGACTACACTTCTCGACTGAGTAACCTTTTCTAGGACTACGACCCTTTCTGACTCCCGTCCTCCTCTTCCCCTACTGTCTCCTACTCTACCAACCTACCGTAGTGACTGAGTTACCTGTACCCAAACCCATCTGAGACCGTCAACCACTACCTGTCCCTCCGGACCGTACGACGTCAAGTACCCTAGCGTTTCTCAGACTGTGCTGACTCACTGACTTGACTTGACTTAACTTCTACGTAACCACCACCACCAAATCATCGATTCAACACAGTCTGAGAACGTTGGGGTGCCTGACATCGGGCGGTCGGAGGAGACAGGTACTCTAAAGGTTCCGTCCTTATAACCTCATCAAACGGCAAAGGAAGAGGTCCCTAGCTTGAGTCCCGACGACGTAACATCCGTCAGAGAACTTAACGTTCGTCTAAGAAATGGTTGACTCGGGTGGTCCCTTCGGGGACTTCTATGTGACCAGGAATTGTTTTAAACCTTCAAACAGAAAGTTATCCAAAGGTTGTAAGAGGAAGACCCTGAAACGAGCTACGTTGGAGAGTAGTTTAGTTTAGAAAATCATAGATGAAAGAAACCGGGTCTTTCACAGGTTTATGACTCCCTCCTTTTTGGTCTACCACTGCTGTGAGTCGAAGAGTAGGAAGGGAAGGGACCCCTAATCGAGATCGGATCCAGGGGGTTGGGTTACGGACTCACGCGACGGAAACCTGACTGAGAATCTTGAGACTGTTCCCGAGTCTCTCCAGTCCGAAAAAACTTTTAGGTCATAGAAACCCCATACCCATACTCTGTTCCTATCCCTCTTTCTCTTTCGGATTTAGTGTAAATTGGAGTTCCTTTTGAGGCACGTGTCTGTCGATATACTGACATCGAGTTTCCTAATGATTTCTATTTGTCTTTGTTTATGAATTCTTGACCAAACCAATATACTTTTATTTTACTCCCAGTAAATATACCTAATTAATGATAAACACGTTAAAAGATACCTCGTGATATTAATGTGTATAATTTATACACGGTCTAAATAAACTATATTATCAATTGTTCCGACGGATGACAATAGAATATATTTTTTTTCGTCTTTTGACTCAAATATATAGATTATTCTATCCGTATAATTCTACACTCAAACTCGTTGGAGACCCTCTATCACTTTCTGTCCTTTCGGACCGTACGACGTCAGGTACCACAGTGTTTCTCAACCTGTGTTGACTCACTGACTTGTTTTTTCCGTATGATTTCTCCCGTTCTGAGACTTACATCTTTTCTTATGACTAACACTGACTCTTTAGACCCCTACGTCTAAATGGTTTTCACACTAGACTCCACTGAAGTGGAGAATTCTTGGAGTCAAAAGAGTGGATGTTTTTACCACTGTACGAAGGATGGAAGTTCCCGATAACCCTCTCTAGTACTCAATTTTCTGTACGAGGAGGTAAAACGTACGACGTCCCTATCCTGTAACGGGTAATGTTCACCAGACGTAAGTCCATGAGTCACTATTCATAGAAGTATCGTAGGGATACTCAGACCGTGACATTTTCTACGATATCCAGACCACCACTTACTATGACCACTATGACCGTCTGAGAGTCGAGAATCCCTTGAATGTACCCCTCGTTTCACCCTTCTGACTGTCTTAAGTAGTTTACGATGTCTTTAATCATTATGGGAGACAATTTAAGACATGTAATATTTAGTAGGTCTTGTAGTTCCGTTTTAAAATGACTGTTTTAATTTTTTATACTCAGTGTATGGACGGTAGGTAGAGCTTAGAAGACTAACTTCTAAGGTATAAGTATAGCCTACGGTATAGGTATTCGACGTTCGGGGTCTCAACGGTACCTTAGGTCCTTCGTCCGATTTAATTTGGCTCGTGTTCGTTTTCTGTCTCAATAGTTCCATTCATTTTTACACAGAAAGAGATTTTTTGTACCGTCGGTGTTTTGTAAAAAGATACTCTTTGGTATAAACATAAAATTTGGTGTCTCTGACGACGTGTCACTCATAATTAAAAAATTTCAGTGTAAAGGGGTTAATATTATTTTATTTATGGTATCTTTTCAATCTTTTATATTTTTACGTATTTCTTCTTTTGTTTGTAGTAAATAATAGAGTGTTAGATCTTTGATGATGATGCATGTACAACCGTAAGGTAAACTCTTATCGATTCCTTTGACCAGACACAATCTGTACAGGAACAGAGAACGTGACGGGAAAGATCTCTTTGGACAGAGGTACGGGGGAACGAACTTTCTGTACATATTAAATGTATACTGGGCAGACTGGCTGACCCTGTAGATACAGTCTGAGAGGAAGACCGATTACCTTAAGGTCACAACAAGTGTATGGTCCAATACGAAGTCCCTCCGACCTGGACCTTCACTTATAACGAACTGATGTGAAGATCCGATCAGCTCATTAAGAACTGATCTAAGAAGTACCATTAAGATACAGGAAGTGGTCAAAACCAAAACCGGAGTCGTATGCTACTCAGTAAGATAGGTTACTCTCGACGATCCTCCAGACGACCCATGTCAATTTCTCAGAGGAATGGCGACGACAGAAAAAAGGTACTTTTCAGTTTTCTTGGTGTCTCTACGTCTCAGGACTGATTTGACACGACAACTTATTTATTTGGAACCTTACCGGTTGGAGATCTCAACAAGACACTATTATGTGCCGGAACAACCGACTTAAAGAAAGATTGAATAAAATAAAAACCAAGACACAACGACGTGAGTCCGAAAGAGATCAACACCATTCGTCCCCGATGAGAGATCATCATCACGTGTTCCGAAGAGTAACGTCACGGAAGAGAACACCGTGTTCCCAGGATCTCACGTCCGAGTCATCAACACGTGTCCGAACCAACGGAGTACCACGCATCCTAGAAGGACTTGGCCCTTAGTTTGGACACAGGGAACGTAACCGTCCGTTTAAAGATTGGGGACCTGGTGGTCCCTTCAGGTCCTACGTATAAAAATTAAATTACGATAACCATAATATAAAAATTATAAAAGGAGATATAAACAACTTTTTATTAAAGACCTAATTTTTGAGTTTGACTTAGGTATGTTTTTTCCTATAAGTAATTAATTTAACTTGATTAGTACGCTTCTCAATTGAGTAACCTTTTCTGACTACGACCTTCCCTAACCCCCTTCCTCCTTTTCCCCTGCTGTCTCCTACTCTACCGACCTACCGTAGTGTCTAAGCTACCTGTACTCAAACTCACTTGAGACCCTCAACCACTACCTGTCCCTCCGGACCACACGACACTAAGTTCCTCAGCGTTTCTCAACCTGTACTGACTCGCTGACTTGACTTGACTTGACTTATCATATTGTTCACATAGTGACGGATGATCAGTTAGTTTTTCGTTTGACAGGTTACGTGTTCTACTATTGTGTTCCCGATTTGTTGAATCCAGGATGGTGTGTTCATACACTTAACTCGTCAACACTTGTCACTTCACTTCCCCGGTGACACCTTTGGGAAATCCCGTGTCCTTCGTAGACCAATCGAAACCCCAAACTTCGTTACAGCGGTTTGAAAAATTCGTTACAGAGAAAACAAGTTCAAGGAAAGAGATGACAGACAGACAGACGACGACGACGACGATTCAACGAAATCAGCACAGGCTGAGACACACTGGGGTCTCTGCCGTCGGGTGGTCCGAGGGGGCAGGGACCCCAAGAGGTTCGTTCTTGTGACCTCATCCAACGGTAAAGGAAGAGGTTTCGTACTTTCACTTTTCACTTTCACTTCAGTGAGTCAGCACAGGTTGAGGATCGCTGGGGTACCTGATGTCGGATGGTCCGAGGAGACAGGTACCCTAAACGACCAGTTTGGTGTCACGTCTCGGTTTTTGTTTATGTAGATGATGATCCAGTGTGGAACGTGAAGAGGATCTGTCAGACGACTAAGATATCCTTATCAGTACGCACCGTAGACTCTTCCACAGTTATCGGTCTGTTGTGTCGTGTAAGTGTTACAGAGAATGGTCGTTCGGAGGGTTCTGGTGGTAACGGTTCGGGTCGTAGAAGAAGTTAAAGAAGATTGAGGAGGTATAGGTTAGGTTCGACCCCTACTTTCCTTTTGTTGTAACTTGCACCTATGTTTGTCCGGTGAAGTCTCTCTCGTCAGTACAGGATTTCGAGACCCAACCCGTAGCTCCGAGTAGACACTTGAGTTAGGAAGGTCCAGGCAGTTACGATCTTGACTGTAGTTCTATTGGGGACGTCTACGACCACTGACTTTTACGTCTGACAGACACTCCCGTGTCGTCGTCTAACCTCTTCTCATACCCGAGATTTATAGGTAATGCTGAGACAATAAATAATCAATGTACTGGGACCCGTTCCATGATTTAGAGGGATACTGAAAATAGAGGACAAATTTTTACTCCTGTACCCCCGTCAGGTCACCAATTCTGAGGTACGAAGATAACGGTCCCCGGATCCAAGTTAGGGACCACCCCCTTGGTTCTAGGACGTTTGACACGGTATGTTGGTTTTCTTTTTATTATTTTGATTTTTTTTTTTTAATTTTATTTTACTCCTATTATCATAGACAACCTCTTCCTTTATCGTTGGGTGAGATCATAAAAACGGACCTTTTAAGGTACCTGTCTCCCCAGACCGCCCGACGTCAGGTGTCCCAGCGTTTCTCAACCTGTACAGAATCGTTGATTTTATTTTGTTACTGTTATCATAGATAAAGTAAATCCTGACACTTAATTTACTCTAATATGTTTGTTTCGTGAGTCTTACTAAGGACCCATCTATAAGGAGTTATTTATGACCGATAATGATAAAGAATCAATAAAAAAACAACAGTCCCATTTTGGAGTCTTTATCAGATCATGATTCAGGTGTGATGGACCTGATTTAAACTTTTAATGCCTTTCTATACTCCAGTCTAAAAGACCCTACCTGATTTCAAGTAGAAAAGTACTGGCGTTGCATAAATGAGTGACTCCAGTTTCCAACAATTGGGTTTTGGTCAATCACTCAACGACGGACATTCTAGACCCCGGTCTGACGTCAGTCCCTTTGGAGTCAGGACACCAGGTCGACCCTACCCGGATTTTAGGAGATGAAGAGAGACCCCATCTATTGTCTAACATTCCCTTGTCAGAGCCCCTTCTATTCAATCCTCAAACCCTAATTGTATACGTGTGAGATGATGTATATTTTATCCATTTGTTGTTCCTGGACGACATATCGTGTCCCTTGATATGAGTCATAGAACATTATCGGAGATTATCTTTTCTTAGATTTTTCCCCCCGCTGTCTCCTACTCTACCAACCTACCGTAGTAACTGAGTTACCTGTACTCACACCCGTTCGAGACCCTCAACCACTATCTGTCCATTCGGTCCACACGACGTCAGATACCCCAGTGTTTCTCAACCTGTACTGACTCGTTGACTTGACTTATATATATATATATATAGACAGTGAAACGACATGTGAACTTTGATTGTGTTATAACATTTAATTGATATAAGTTAAATTTTTTCTTTCTTTCTCTCTCTGACACTCTCCGACTCCTCGTAGATATTGGAACCCCTACCTACCTTAATCAACTGTCAGTCGAGAGACAGGAGTTCACAATCTTGGTTGTGTCGGTCTCCGGTGATCGTCGTCATACCTGAGTATAGTTTTAACACATCAGGATCTCTAGCGAAAACCTCTTCCGTTACCGTTGGGTGAGGTCATGAGAACGGACCTTTTAGGGTACCCGTCTCCTCGGACCATCCGACGTCAGGTACTCTCAGCCTGTACTGATTCACTGAAGTGAAAGTGAAAGGTGAAAGTACGTAACCTCTTCCTTTACCGTTGGGTGAGGTCACAAGAACGGACCTCTTAGGGTCCCTACCCCCTCGGACCACCCGACGGCAGAGACCCCAACGTGTCTCAGCCTGTGCTGATTTCGTTGAATCGTCGTCGTCGTCGTCGTCTCTAGTGAAACCTGATGAGTAGAATAGTACTCCTTTGACTACTAGTCTATTTAATTTTCTGGACAGGAAACGACGGATCTATTATTAGATCGGGTACGGACAGATTACTACCAGGAAACACTTTACTAACGTAAGAATAGACTTTCACTACGTTAGGTACTTTAATCTATAACAAAATGTACCTTTGTATTATATGTGTGAATTTTTACGTACGAATTTCACCTATGGGGTCAACGGTACCCCGACCAATGGTTAAACTTAAGGATAGAAATATAGTTTTCAACGAAAGACCATGTTCAGAACTATTGACGCAGAAGATTTCTCAAGTTTTTACCTAGACGGAGACAAGTAACAATTTTCCCGAAAGTTTAAACGAGGGCCAAGTGATCTCATGACCCCAGGGACACTGCGGTTGACGATTATGGGATTATTAATCCCAATCCCAATCCCAATCACGAATCCTAAACATTGTGAGAATTTGTAAGCTCAGATCTCATCCGATATGAGGAACTCGTTCCTCAGTGAAGTAGGGTGGACCAACCTAAGACCAGGTTTCCTTCATATAAAAAAGTCGACTATAGTTCCCTTCGTTTCTTTTCCCTTCGTTTCTCCTCGACGTTAACAAGAAACTGTGCCTTACGAGACGATTTGGGTGTACTTCCTTTGGTCGGGACACTGTTCGTCGACAGGTGTACTCCTCTGTTGTTGGGGTACGGTCCTGTTTTCGTTAAATTTGTCAGAGAGTAGATCTCACGTAGAAACGTTTATGTGTAAGGAGGGTAGTTGGTGTAGTCTTTTCAATTACTGATAAAAACCATTCTTATATGAACTTCCAGTCCTCTTCTGGTCAATTTATACAAGTATGTTTGTTTAATCGTGTAGTCCAAGTTCTGGAGTTCGAAGAGTAAATTTCTCCTTCACATAAAAATGTAGAGTACTTCGTTACCTCTTTCATACTGTTGTCTTAAAATTTTCGAATAATTAAAGTCTATTACAGAACTATATGTTTCTTGTCAGTTTAAAACTAGTAAAAATTTTTCATCTATCCTCAGGTTTCTTTTCGAACACTAAGACTGTCGTCCCTGAGTTCATGGGAAATTTCCGACAAGTCTACGTTTAAAGATTTGGCGTTAAACAACACCTTACGACAGTTTTTGACTAACGTCTTGCTTTAAGAGTACCCCGTTTTGATCAAGAGATTGACACAAGGAGAATTTGGTCTCTAGTCATCATTATATCACATGTAAAGATTATCAAACATTGTCGGTACAGATGTCTTTGTTAAAAAGTAGAATAAAAAAAGAAAGAAAATCCCTCCTACTAAAGAGGGGTTCCAAGGACTCAACTTGGACTTTAAATTTCTCTCTCTTATTCTCTTTATGTCTCTATTACATGGACCATCTACCGGAGCAGTGTCCGTAAGACGTCCGGTTCCAACTAGTACCACAAGACATTACAAGCCGGGTACATTTTAAGGTTTCTCTCCATTATTTGGGAGACTTTGTTTCTTTTTACTACAGTACACTTGTCGATGCTCCGGTTGGAATGAACAGTTGTATTTTTGTGCTCCATTGGTTATTTTTTGTTTATCCGTCCTGATGAAATTGAGTCCAAGTCTGTTCTGCGGATATCTACGCACTTCCCGATTTCTTTTCGTGATGACTGTTTTACCTTTTTGGTAGAAGATAGGACCAAAACCATTGTGAATTTATAGAAAATGAGGGCCCCCGCCCCCCGCCCCCCCTCCGTTTGAGTAGATTGATTCATCTAAGTCACAAAACACCCAAAAAAGAAGACTAAGTGTTCGGAGTACTTTTTCGCATACAAAACCCATTTGTCGCCAGTCTTACTGTATCGAGTAGTAAGTAGGCATTTTACAAGGATCCTACTACCAGTCCACCCGAACCGACACTCACATGGAGTTCAGTAGGTTCTTTGTGCTTCAAATTGAGGAAAGTCTGTGTGGGTGACCGATGTTTCATCAGGAATTGACAATCACGTTCATTATAATATTAATTTATAAAGTCCTAATTTTAATGAGATCTTTCAGATACTTAACTGTTCAAAGAAGACTTATTGTTCAAATGACCCCAAACAAGAGTCACTTTACCCTGTGAAGAGATAGTCGAATCTTTGATCGGAAACTGTACCACTTTCGGTCCATTTATGTTGACCTCAACTTTCACTTTCCACGTTTCGAGTATGTAATGATTTTAGGATTTGATATTCATGTCAAATGATTAAATTTTTTTCCTAGTAATTGAAATAGTGGGAGAATTTTTCCTAAACCAGTTCGTCTTTTATGATTTTTTTTATACTTATGTCAAGTTATATTCCTTACGAATAATATTATAAATTGAGTAATCAATGTGTATATATGAATTTTACAATATTCTTTTACAGTTAAATCTTTAGAGTCAAAAGGGGTAAAAGTAAAATACTTTGTTAACTTAAGCTTCAGAGGATACCTCTCAGTTATACAGTAATTTATGATAAAAGGTCTCGTGTAGTAATAATGAAAATAGGTTCAACGAACTTATAGATATTACGATAGTAATCCCGAGAGTAATCAAATAATCTATGGAAACACTCAATCCTTTTCCCCCGTCTACGTCCGGTTTCCCCACGTTCAACGGTGAGTGGGGGTACTGACCACGGGACCATGGTGAGTGTTTTTCCTTCTCGAAGAGTTCGGTGTTTGTAGGTAAATACATTGTAGTCCCGTTAATAAAAGTAAGAAGAGACACACGTAAAAGTACTAGAGATATTATTTTGGTGATACATACCGCAAAAATGAAAAATCACTAGATCTTTTTCGAACGAATATTTGTGTCATATATATATAGTTCGTGAACGTTAACACTCTAGTATCGGGGTCCTTATTACTGATGTAGACACAATTAAAAGAAAGAGAGGGAGAATTCTTAAGATTTAATCGTACTTAAATTCTCAAAAAGTCTATAAAGTTCGAGAAGGATTTTTTTTTTCAACGACGAATTTTATTTCGTAAAATTTTATTTCATTAATCTCTTCGAACAACGTACTGTCTAAAAGGTTTCTGTACTTAAATTCGACTAAAGGATAAAAAGGTATTTATTTAAAAACCCCCGCCCTAACTCGGAATATAAACCCCTATGTCTTCTGGAATTTTTTAACTAGAGGGAGTAGGAGAATCAATCACCAGAGATAATTTGTAAATGTTGTATGAAGACCATCACTTTATAAACTCGTAACGGATATATACGATATCTAATATATGTACGGGCTGATGATAATTAGAATACATATAAAATGTTTTTATCTTTAAAAGTTTTCCGAATATTTCTATTTTATTTCTTCTGTTTTGTCATACATTATAAAAATTTTATTAAATTTTTAAAGGATCGTAATTAATCTCCAGGACCATCAAGACCCTTCCACATCTCTTTTCTGTCGTTGTGTTAACTCGGAACGTCCCGTCCACTCTTGACCCGTCTCCGTGGACCACCCTTACCGTAAGGTTTCCTTCCCACGTTACAACCGTCTCCGGGTCTTCACCCCTCTACTCCTGTTCCTACCCCTACCGTTTAGCCCAACCACCCTCTTGTACCATTCGGGTCCTCCCAATACCCTTTATTGGAGTAGATCCTACACTGCCCGGAAGTCACGATCTAATTCTCCTGACACGGTCTGCTGGTCTCGGTCACGATATCTAGACTCGTCTCCCGTGAAATCCTCCAAATTACCCTAACGTTTGAGTTTACGGAGGTCCCCGGTCCGACTCTTGTTGCTCCTCATCACCCGGTTCTCGACCCAACCTGTACAGGACGGGTTTCCGTTCCTTTTATTTTAACGAATTTCTACAGATTGTCTGGTTTGTTTTATTCAGACGATCGGTAAATAAGTCAACGTACGACGGTTCAAATTGGTGAAGACCCCTCGTTAGTGAATCTTTAGATCAAGAACCCTCTCGTCTCTAGTCCCTGAGTTAATCCGTCTCTTCCCTCTTACCTCCTCTCACCCACTAAAGTTCCGTTTGACGTCTTTAGTTGTCTTAAACCACTTAACGACTTACCCCTTATGTCCTTCTTCAGTTTCCACTTTCGTCTCAAAAAACAGACCTACTGGACAGTCCTACTGTTACGGTAATCGTAATCTTTGTGTTCTCGTCCACCCTAACCCTCCCTACTACTAAGACTCAAAAATTGTACGACTCAAACTCCCTTATTCCCCTCTAGATCAATACTAGTGGTTCGTGAATATTTACATCCTTACCCCAGACTTTTCCTTAACTCTGATCTCTAGGTCTACACTAGGTCTACACCCTAAGTAAACGTCAACGGTCCGTCTTCCCCTCCACCGTCTCTTCGAACCTATGTGGATGACCGAGGTGAGACACGACTCCCGACCCTGGAAACTAATTGTGTACACCTTGCCTAGAATAAGTGAACATAGTGATAGTCTTATGGACCGAACTTACGAATGGGTCACGTCTTTGAAAGTTCTCCTCTTTTGATACTTCAGGGTCAACTCAGTGACCTCTTCTTTGTATGGTCCACTCGTACATAAGATACCGTGATTTACGAAAACTTTACATACACACACAGTCCCCTCCGCCCTTAAGATTTTGTGCCGAGTGGTAGAGTGTGAGGTCGAATTTTAGAATTTCTTATTAAAAATTACATTCCACGTCAAGAGAGATACGTTTAATTTTTATACCATTTATATACGTAAGCGTTTCTCAGCCTGTGCTGACTCGCTGACTTAACTTGACTTAACTTTATATACGTATGTATTTCACAAACGATCCTATATAAAACCCCGAAGGTTCCACCGTGATTACCATTTCTTAGACAGACGGTCACGTGTTCTTCCGTCGTCACCACCCCAAGTTAGGGGCCCAGTCCCTCTAGCGCACTCCTTCCTTTGCCGTTGGGTGAGGTCATAAGAACGTCCCTCTTAGGTACTTGTCTCCTCGGACCGTCAGACGTCAGACGCCCAAGATTTTCTCAGACTGTGGTGACTGGCGTCACGTCGTCGTTCTTTTATAAAATCGTCAACGATGGAAGGCCATCTCCGGATCAGTAGTCCCCACTCCTTCAATGAAAGGTAAACTTTCAAAGTAATCTCGACGTTAAAGAGTGAGACTCCTTATAAAACGACTCCCCGAGAAACTCGTGAACCTTATTCCTGATAAGAAAAAGTACGAAAGACACAATTTTGCTAAACATTATTTACAAACCCGGTGGCAGAGGTCCTAAATGGGTAAAAAGTGGGAAAGGTTATGTGAGAGAGTGGGAATAACCCGTGTTGTGTTAGGAGCGACGGTTCAGGAGGAGGTCGGGGGCACGCCCATCCTCACCAAACACTTGGCGCCAAGGAGTCGCCAGGCCCGCACCGGACCGGGAGGGGTCGGTCGTCCTCGGTTCAATCAGGTCCTCGAGGTGTGGGGTGAGGTCCATGGCCCCACGTCCCCACCCCCACCACGCGTCTATGTCTCGAGACTCGCACCGAGTCCTGGAGATAGGGGCGGGGGAGAATGAGGGGGGTAGGGAAAGCTGGTCGGGCCCAGAACGTGCGTTGGGGGTAGAGTAGAGGAGGAGATTTTTCCAAGACACCCGACACTACGCGGAAAGAGGCTGAGGACGGGGTGGACGGGGGAATTTAGAATAGTGGTAAACGGCTGGAGCCGTCCAGAGCCGAGGGATTTGGAAGTCGAGGGGTGAGGGGGGTGGGGCGTGGGGCGTTCCGTCCAAAAATAGGGGAAACAAGACCTAGCTGACAAACCCCGGATCTTGACACGGACCGTAAGTCTGACCTCGGCGGTCGAGAGAGATCTAATCTACGACTCTCATCTTCGAGGGGGTTTTCAAACACTTTGGTCACCTGTCCGCTCCTTTCGAACCCGAAGACGACGTCCTCTAGGGCCCCTGCCCTTCCCGTCACCAATCCCACCGCTACCGCGAGCCTATTGGCTCTGAATTGACCCCACAACCGCCTTACGGTCTAGACTGGGGCCGACGTGTGGGCGGCGGGTGTGTGAGAGGGGGCCTGAAGCCCCCCTCACACACACACACATCGCCCCTCCTAGCCCCAATCCTCTCCAGTGGGGGTCCCGAGGTGGGTAGGACGGTCCCGGTAACGGGGCTGCGAGCCACCGGCGGGAGGGTCTTCCCGTCCTGCGGCGCCTCCCGTGGCCTCTCGCGGGCCGCCGGGGCGACGCGCGCCCGTCATGGAACCCCGTGAAGAGCATCATCATGACGACGCACGCCTAGGTCGCGGGGTGGTCCACCAGCGCGTGGCACACGCGGTCGCGCTTCTTCATCAGCGCCCCCCACCGGTGCAACGCCAGGAACTGGTCTCACTTCACGTCCACGGCTAACTTCGGGAAGAAGTCGAGCCGGTGCAAGAGGTGCGGGTGCTACGGCGCCTACGACTAGACGGCGGCGAAGAGGACCAGCCAGTCCCCGAACCGGTACCGCCGTCGCCCGTTCGCCCTGCACGCCGAGGCCTGGCCGCCGCCCTGTCCCCGCCTCGTCGAGATGCGGCGAGCGGCGAAAACTCAGCCTTCTTTCACACCCCAGGCGGGGACCCGCGCCGCCGCGGCGGGGCCCAGGGTCGGGCGGACGGACCCACCGCCTCCCTCCCGGGCCGAGGGGGAGAGGGACGGAGCCCTGAGACCCGGCCGCCCCGCCCTCGCTGCCAGCCACGGTCGGCCACCCCTGGAGAAGCCCGCTCTCAGACGCGTGGGCGATACGGACCTACCCCGCGGCCACCCGTGACCGCCGACCTCCCTGGAGCCCACTTAGGAGAACCGCCAACTTTACCCTAGACACCATTGAGTGCCTGCGAGGGAAGTCCTAGACACCTTTACTCCTTCGCCCCTCTCACCCCTCTCCTCCCTTAGGCAGGACGAAGGGGAGAGGCCTCACAACTTATATTCTTCTTACAGACGACACTTTCGCAACATTCATCTACCTCACCCTCACCCACCCAGGGATCTCTGTCTCTTTCCCCAACCCACCCCCCACCCCCCTCGAAAGAACTGGATTCTCTTCCATAAAAACCGGATTCGGTAAAACACTAGATTCGAACCGGTATTATAAACAGGAACTTGTCCAGTGTCGTCAATTGCTAGAACTCCCTTCATTCTCTTTCGTCCTTGTTTCCCTTTCGTCAGCTCTTTTTTATCAAGCCACTATTTCTCAGGATCAAGGAGGAGTTCGCTGTATGCATTGTTAGACTACGAGTAGAAACTCAAGACGTCCTCGATTCCGGGGGTGAGTTTACCTCCTACCTTCCTACCTCACCTGGGAACACTGAAGTTCATTGATTTCGATCTGAAAACGGTCCGCAAACGGCTAAAGAGTCGGGTTCGGGAAAGTACTTATATGGACACGGAAATCGAATTTAAAAGGGGTTAAAACGATAAGTCTCTCCGTGACCAAACCCTTTCTAGGACACAAGAGGAATTAACGACGTTTATTATTTAGGAAGGAAGAGACGTAGGAACCGAACCAACACAGAAAACCGAGTTGAGGGTGGTTCTTCTCTTGTGTCAAAAGTCCATGGTCGTACAACGACCGTCGGAAAACGAAATGTCTGCAAATAAACAATACAATGATAATAACGACAATAAAGAGTGGACCTTACCCAAGATGGTGTTCGAAGGCCTCTCAGTCGTGAGAATAGAGTCAACAGTGTGTAGGGACAATCAAGAACCGTAGCGGGGGTAGATCCCAGTCTTTTTCTTAGGATCCCGTGGGGGAAACGACAGTAAATCAAAAACTCCTGGGTCCTCAAGTCTCAAGGATTGAGAATCTGAGTACGAAACAATTCTCCTACTCTACCAACCTACCGTAGTGACTGAGTTACCCGTACTCAACTCATTTGACGCCCTCGACTACTACCTGTCCCTCCGGACCGAACGACGTCAGGTGGTCCAGAGTTTCTCAGTCTGGGGTGCTGATTCGCTGACTTGACTTGACTTGACGGAACAGTTTCGTGAGTTGACAAGTAGATATCTCTGTCCAATCACTCTTAGTTTCTTTCAGGACTCAACCTGGAAGTCTGACTAATCCACCGTCCTCAAAAATGAAACAGGGGAACAAACTTGATACAAAGTTTACTTCCATCCCACCTCCCTCCCTTTACTCTTCCACACAGGACATTATCCTTCCCCATTGAGTGACCCGACCAACGGAACAAATGTACTTTGTTTCGTCAGACACAATAAACCGTCATGTCGGACTAGAAACGTGATAAGTGGAAGGTCGAAACTTCCATAAATAAACACACACACACACACACACACACACATTTGGAACCGTTTCCGTTTGTTTACTATAAAATCCTACAGTCTTAGAAAAAGAAATTCGACCAAAATCTTTTCCGTCTCCTTGGTCTCTAGTTAACGGTTGTAGGCGACCTAGTACCTTTTTCTTTCTCTCAAGGTCTTTTTGTAGATAAAGACGAAATAACTGCTACGGTTTCGGAAACTGACACACCTAGTGTTATTCGACACTTTTTAAGACTTTCTCTACCCTTATGGTCTGGTGGACTGGACGGAGAACTCTTTAGACATACGTCCAGTCCTTCGTTGTCAATCTTGACCTGTACCTTGTTGTCTGACCAAGGTTTATCCTTTTCCTCA